>JAVQKC010154337.1:0-18817 GCA_036025475.1 Philypnodon macrostomus
GGGAGGTTTTTAATAATAATCCATCCATCCATTTTCTTCCGCTTGTCCGAAACCGGGTCGCAGAGGCAGCAGTCTAAGTAGGGAACTACTGCCTTCGACCACTGCCCGATCCACATTGTACCAGCCCTTTATGGTACCTCCCGCAGGTGGTGGGTCCACGGGAGGGCCTGACAGCGTGTGCTCGGGCAGGGACTCGAACCACCGACCCTTCGGTTGAAGGGCGAGCATCTACCCACTGCACCACCGCCACGGCTTTAATAATAATCATGACTTACAATTACTTACTTTAAGTCACAAAACAAGACTCAGGTCAATATTTTAACAATTTCTCGCACAGCGCTAAAGGATCAAATTGCACATTTCAGGATCTGACACAAATATGAAATATTGAAATATGTGTGGTTGATTGAGTTATACTTCACCAATGATGAGTAATGACTACAAAATGAAGTCTAAATAAGATGTCATGTGTCACTGTCAAGAAAAGTTTTGGAATCACATCAATAAAACAATCATTTGCCCTTGGACAAAGTCTGTGTTTTTCTTCACCTCTATTTTCAGACGGTCTCTTGGGGATGTTGCAACACTGTGGAAGATTTATTGAAAAAAACAGTGGCCACAGATTTCCCCCGGGACCAAGGTCTGACCACACTAGAAGAAAACTTACTAAAACAAAACTTGGGAGACTAAAAGACACACAATTATACATTTACATAAAAATGATCCAAAAACACATGTAACACAAAAGTGGCTCAGGAGGAAGAGCAGATCCACCTTTATCCAGAAGTATAATTCCTACTGCTGTTGTTTCCTTAGGCAACCCACTTAACCCACATTGCCTATGAATGAATGTGGTTGTGTGATTGGTGTTCGGTGGTGGTCGGAGGGGCCGTAGGCGCAAACTGGCAGCCACGCTTCCGTCAGTGTGCCCCAGGGCAGCTTACCACCACCAGTGACTGGAGTGAATGAATAATACAAATATGTAAAGCGTCTTTGAGTAGTTGTGAAAA
The DNA here is from genome assembly GCA_036025475.1 of Philypnodon macrostomus. Classification (NCBI taxonomy): domain Eukaryota; kingdom Metazoa; phylum Chordata; class Actinopteri; order Gobiiformes; family Eleotridae; genus Philypnodon; species Philypnodon macrostomus. Next base: position 1,011 of record JAVQKC010154337.1, read on the forward strand.
GCGCTATATAAAATTTATGAATTATTAAATTAATTTTATCATTTGCAACAATAAAGATGAGGGATAGGCTCCACATTCATTAGACAACATTTTGACTAAGACATAAAACTGACTACTTAAGCAGTTTCCTGTTTTTGATACTGGCTTATACTTTTAGTGGTATTGTATACTATTTATTTAACTTATTTTCACACATTATCACATACAGTTACACTTTGCTGATGTGCATTAATGCTGCAGTATAAAAAAGTTGTGAAAATTATAATAAGCAACAGGCAGGTTTTCTATAACCTCTAAAATATTTTTTCTATAAATATATGATAAGAAAAAAAAAGAAAAAAAATGTAAAAAATGTTGGATGTTTGCTCATTTGAGTAGGATACATCCCAGGCATTTAAAAAAAATTGTAATGTTGCCTAAATTATATTAAAATAAATTCACAATTCTGCATTTTAAAATTAAAAATGTTTAGTTAGATATGATTTGGAAATCTCCGTAATAAATCTTGTGACCAGCAGGGGGCCTTATATTTAAAAAATGGCAGTAGTTTTGCGGAAGTGTGCGCCTGGGTCTCCACCAATCACGCGAGCGTATTTGGAATATCACCGTAGCAACCATTGGCAAATGCACGCACTAACGGCCGCGGGGAACCGACCAATCACATTTGAGCTCTTAGACATTTAAACCGTACGCAGACGCCGTCACCAGATTCAAAACTCCAGAAGCAAAACGTTAGCGTATGCCTGTGGTTCATCGAGAGTCCAAACTTTGTTCCGAAGGTAAACTAATACGAATGTGTGGTTTTGAGCGACTGATTTTGACCTAATATGAATGTATAGGTCTTAATAACTAATAACCTGCTACCTCTATCTTCCTTTGTAAACAGTTTGACCTCGCTTGTAGCTCGTGTGGTCGTGTAATAACACATTTTCATCATTGACTATTTTTGATAACGGGTTACTCTCCTGTCTCTAGATTCGTGAAAAAAAAACCCACGAGAAGATGGCCCAGTTCGGCTTTGAGAACGACATCCACAGTATTTTGAAGCTAGATATGCCTATTGTAAATGCTCCAATGGCAAGATGGCAGAGAAAAGCCAGTTCCTCCAACGCATCCGCTGGCTTGTCGCCTGGGAAATCAGCAAATGTGTCATTGAGTACGTCTAAAACGCCCAGCAAAACGCCAGGTACGGTGGTTTGGTCCAGCGTGTTTGGTCAAAAATTTCCTCAAGGCATTGGGTTTCTGATGCATTTTATTTGTTTTGTTTTTTTCTACAGGGAAAAGTAAAAAACAAACTCCCTCAAAGATGGGAGGTGACCGTTTTATTCCCATCAGAAACAGTAAACAGATGGATGTGGCTAGTTTTCTGCTCGCTAAAGAAAATGAACCAGACAACAACCCAAATACGTGTTCTTCAGTAAGTAACTATTAATGTTCAACCCTTCCTTATAATTTTATTGAGATGTGCTATTTCATTTATATTAGAAAGCCTTGTCAATGACTCTAAATGGATATGATATTGAAGATGCAAAGATCTTGCACCTTGGAGGAAAGCCACTGAATGCACCAGAAGGTATACTGTTTACCAGTATTGTCTGTAATACCCGTATGCATGACTGGAAATGTATTGAACGCATAATGTTGACTCTCAGGCTACCAGAACAATTTGAAGGTCCTTTACAGTCAGGGTACAACTCCAGCTTCAATCAAAAAGACCAGATACATATCTTCTACTCCTGACAAAATCTTGGATGCTCCTCAGCTTCGCAATGATTTCTGTAAGTGTAAATAAACCCTTGTGATTTAAATCTGTACATCCTCTGTAGTTATTGTTTTTATATTTCAGATCTCAATCTACTCGACTGGAGCAGTCGAAACATGCTTGCTGTGGCACTTCATAATAGTGTCCATTTGTGGGATGCAGCTAAAGGAGATATAATTTTTCTAATGAAGTTGGAGCGTGAGGAAGATTATATCTGTTCAGTGTCCTGGACCAAAGAGGGGAGCTATCTTGCTATCGGCACCAGTGACTGCAAAGTACAGGTACATATTAGAATGCTTCCTTTCAACACTCTTAAGACTAGTATTCAATACAAAACTTTGTTTTTACTGCAGTTGTGGGATGTTGAAACCCAGAAGCGGCTTCGCAGCATGACCAGTCACACGGCCAGAGTTGCAAGCCTCAGTTGGAATGACCACATACTTTCAAGGTAATTTGCACAAACTACAAAATGTGTTTAAGATTTGTTTTTCTAAAGGTGCATTTAATTTGCAGTGGCTCTCGATCAGGACACATTCACCATCATGATGTAAGAATATCACAACATCACAGATTTACGCTAACTGGCCACTCTCAGGAAGTTTGTGGCCTGAAGTGGTCACCTGATGGCCGCTACCTGGCCAGTGGAGGCAATGACAACCTTGTGTGCGTCTGGCCACGTATCTCGGATGGTAGTATCGGCAACGAAACTCAGACGGTTCACTGCTTGAGCGAACACCAAGGAGCAGTCAAGGTACTGCTACTTTTTAGATCACAAGTTCACAACCCATATTTTGATACAAGCTAGTTTCAAATGTGATTAACTTGAGCACTCATTTCTGCTATAGGCTTTGGCCTGGTGTCCATGGCAACCAAATATCCTTGCATCTGGAGGTGGCACGAGTGACCGTCACATTCGCACCTGGAATGTAAACAGTGGCTCTTGCATCAGTTCACTAGACACACAGTCACAGGTAGGTTTATTTCAGAGCTCTACTACAGCAGTTCTTTTCAAAACAATACTTTATAATGTAATATCAAATCTCTCTGGTCTACACTAGGCCTGTAAGGAGTTTTTTTTTTTTAAATACATGCTGTGCTCATGGCTACTTTTCAGATATCTTCGCTCGTATTTGCACCAAACTATAAAGAATTGGTTTCTGCACATGGCTATGCCCACAACAATGTTGTCGTCTGGAAGTACCCGTCACTTACAAAGGTGGCAGAGCTCAGTGGTAAGTAATTGACTGTATACTGAACGACAGATTTTGCACTAGTTTAAAACTTTGTTTGTTTTTAGGCTGTGGGGATCGAGTGCTCAGTGTCATTCTCAGTCCAGACAACACTACTATAGCATCTGCTGCTGGAGATGAAACCATTCATCTGTGGAAGAGCTTTGAGATGGACCCTGTTAAAAAGGTCATGGATAGGCTGGTCAAATCCACAGGCCTGCATCACTCGATCAGATAACTGTTTAGCATTTTGCTACGTGAACTATTTTTTATTTAATAAAGCCTTTTCACAGTTTTTATCCATTATGTTAAACCTTTACACCAATTATGGGAGGAGTTATGTTTTTGGCATGTGCACATTTGGTGGATTCTGTCACTGTTTTTAAATCTTAAGTTTTATTGTAATATGATCTAGAGGACTGGGTAATAAATACTTGCTTCTCAGTTGAGACTCTTTGTGGACCTTAATTTAAACCATCTTTGCATCAAATGCAGGCTTCAGTATTAAACTTTAAATTGTTTGCAGTGGGCGAGATTCACTTTAATCTTTACAAAAATCTAACTAGAAAATTGCAGGTTTTTGGTTGGTGCCCCATTAACTGTATTCCTCTGGGACTATAATTGAAGATGGGTCATGGAACGCTCAGTGGCAAACACTAAACTGCCTGATTAACTTTCTTGATATGCCCAATCCTTTCCATGGTAAACTAAGGATTTAAAGGCTTTCTACAATATTTAATGCTGTTGGTTATTCACACAAATTGTAGATTAAATTTTATTTCAAAGGATAAATAAAAAAAAAAACATAAACATTTAAGTCATTTACACTGTATTTACATGTGCAGTCCTCAGAGGAAAATGTGCAATACTCAAACAGTGATGTAGGTCAGATTCAAGCCAATACCGTTAGTGACAAGCATCAGTCTTCTCAAACGACCAACACAAGTTAGTTTCATACAATGAACATCACTGTCGTAAATACTGTACATAGATTTCACTGGCAAAAACAACATGCCAGTCAGTGAGCATATTCACAGAGAACGACTAGTCTAATACAGCACTGACAGACATCTGCTTATTTAAGACAGTTCGGGGGACTAATTCTTGGTTAAATCTCCTTTACTTTGCCTATAAATACTTTGCCGTTCGTGCAGTGGGGGGGGTGCCCATTCCCAATGTGTTTGCCATTGGCCACCAGACTCACAGGCTCTTTTGTCGATCCGTTCATTTTTGTGGAGCTCTTAGACGTGGGAAGACGGCTGCCCTTTATGTAAGCCTGTACCCAGAAGTTAGAGAAGAGGATGAAGAAGAAGGCGCCATACATCCAGATGAGGTGAATCCACAGGGGGACCTGGTAGTCACATTTTTCCATAAAGTAGTACTGGTTGATATGAATGGACACCAGAATAAACTGAGTCTGTGAAGGGTTAAGCACAACATAAGCATCAGAGGTTTACAAGAGATAATTAGAAACACTTTTCAATGCTTAAATGAGGACGTACAAGCTGGATGGCTGTCATATACTTCTTCCACCACAGGTATTTATGAAAGCGTGGCCCAGCGGCAGATAGCCCGTAGTAGAAGTACATGATGATGTGGACGGTAGAATTCACCATGGCATGAAAGGACCCCATTCCTCCAGCTGGAAAGTATAATCAATATTTCAAACATCACCTGCTTATGTTTACTATTTTTGATCTGTTTGGGATGTGTAGCCCTCAGCTATTAGCAGCATAAATAGAGAAGACAGTGGAATCCCATTATGGGCACATAGGCCGACAATACTTAAATATTCAAGGTTCGGTGTGTGTTTAGTCAAAATGTTACATTATATATGGTCCTTGATTTTAACGGCATGTAGAGCCCAGAGAGGTGGTCATTCAAAAATCAAACTGAAGGGAGAAAAGAAAGCTTTCTAACAGACATTCCCCTGATTTAAACTGTACTGTTTTTATTCCAACATAACACATGATAAAGTATATCTGGCTGCTTACCAGGGGTCAGAGTGACGCCCCACCACCAACTCCACGGCATAAAGGAATGGTGGAAAACATGGAGAAATGTAATCTGGCTTTGTTTCTTCCTCAGCACAAAGAATACCTGAAATATATTTACATTTTCACTCAATTGATGTCCAGATGTCCACTGTGCAAAAGTGAGGATTAAATAGAGAGTATTACTTACTGTGTCCAGGAGTTCAATATATTTAGAAATATAAAACATCCATGCTGTTCGAACCATCTGTGGGGGTAAAAAAATAATCTGATGAGATATTTTCTTTTTCAGTTAAACTACTGACATATTTGTTAAAGGAAGAATTAGAAGTTAATCTCAACAAGATGAACAATCATTTTTTGTCTTACTCTAAGAGCCTGTGGACTCCTGGAAGTGTCAATAAGGTCGCATCTCCATGTATATGTTGTAGCCCATCCTGACATTAGGAACTAAATACAAAAACACATTAGAAGTGAGACTGAACATAAAAATCTTGTTTTGATAGCCAATAATATCTGGTGATAAAGTCTTTTGCTGACCTACCTCATATACAATGTAAGCATTGAATAAAACCATGGATAGATTGTAGATAACCATAGCTGTGTTTAAATGGAAAGGCTTGCGGTTGGCCATGAGCCGTGGCCCGGCGTACACTGAGAAGAAGACATAGGCCAATAGTATAGCGTTCATATCTATAACACTCTGCATTAGAGGGTAGTCTCTGATTCTGGAATCTGTAACATACATAACATTAGTTTGAATCATCAGGCATACTGTATTAGAGTGCTTTCGTTTGCACAGTCAATAAACTCACCAATTTTTTCATAATAGTAATTGTTGAAATGTAAAATTCCTGAAAAAATATCTTGCAGCATGGTGCCTGCTTTTCTCTGCCTCTGTATTCCCCTAAAAAAGAATAAAGCACATTTTCACAAAAGGAAAGGCGAGTGTGTGGTTGGCTGGCAGGTGAGCAGCACATTACCTTTCTTCACTGAATCAACAGTAGCCAGCTGCACAGCCTCATAAACGATAGATAGATAGATATTTCTACAATCTTTAAAACAATATAATTTTCTACATTAACATAGTGTTGTCCAATGAATGAATATGTGTCTCTTGAGAGCTATTGGGAAACATCTGTCAGCTTTAAAACAATGAAATATTCTCTGGCTGACTAACTCAGCTTGTCAAACAGGTGAGGCAGAGAACATTGCCCATATGGCCAGCCTCGCTGATGAACTTAGCTAGTAGAATATAAAATAATTTTTGAATTTTGGAGAATAAACTATGTAACTACTTTAAACTAAATGTATCAAATTAACCAAGACTTCTTTAAAGAGTCTGTAAATCTGTGCAGTTCAGATTAAAACCTACAATTTAACGAAAGTAAAATATTATGTAGGTAAATGCCTTACCTGTTTAGCCCAGATCCCTGGCACGGTGAGAGAAGAGAGCAGCAGCAGCACAGCCAGGGCAGGCAGCACTTGACTATCCTTCAGTGACCAGGAGAAGGGGTCTAGTGGATGAACAGCACCAGTTAAACCAAGCAGGAGTCATTCAGTTTACACCCAGGCTTTAAGATGGCGATATATTCCAGCAATCCTCCTGCATGTAATAAAATACAAGTTTCGCGGCTTAGGCAATGTCACAGAACAAACAAATGGAGAGAATAAACAGATAAAGCAGAAGCCGGAGCAGAAGAGTAAAAGAGCAATCTCTGTCAACGTGTGACTGACTGACACTTTCTACTCATTTTAAACCCACGTTACTAGAAACCTTGCCGGTTTCACAACCACACCCTGTTTCAAGGCTGGCTCCACCCCATCACTCTGAATCTCGTTGCCTGTGATTGGACTATCTGTTCAGTGAATGACATGGGGTCATTGTTATAGCAACCTAGAGCCCCCAGATAATGGCTCCATTGTTAGGCAATAGTGAAACCAGGGAAAAAATATAAAAAATAATATAGTACCAAACAGGCTTACCATATGATGCTAAGCCATAACAATTTCTGCTTCGGATGATTAACCAACTTCTAAACCATTGGATCTTCATGGAATTTGACATTAATAGTGATCATGTCCAATTTAGGGTAAAGTTGAATCAAGATATCATACTCCCACAAACCTCACGTCACTTTTCCTGCGCCATGGTACATGGGCTGGGTCTGCTATGACATGCTCTCCAGTGCCGCTGGTTTTACCTGTTTTACCAACTGCAGTGACGATGGGCGTGTGGCCTGAAGTCTGCTAAATCTGTGCACTGTATCGAACGGTTGGCTGGAATGAGAAGAATCTGTGAACAAAGGAGGAAGTGTCATCAGCCTATAGTGACAGTTTAGCACATAACGGCCATCCAATTAAAGCTGTAACCTGAGTAAAGCTCACATTCTATAGAATACTTCACTTACAGAATTGATCAGCTCTTCCTACACTTAACACACCTGACCAATGACTACTTCATGTACACAAAAAATCCCTGAAAAGGACAGGGATGTAACACTTTCACTAATAGTCAGTAATGAAGTCCTTTTTATGTTAGCATATAAATATTATAATAAAAATGATAATAAAACTAAATTACACATTTCTATTATAAACATAAAACAGTGTGAAATGTGTGAGTGTCATTTTCAGGGGGCAGTTATTTCTTGGTCAGCGGTTTTCCAAGATGCCATACCACACTTCTCAATACAAATGACCGCATATGGTCTTATTATTTTCTATATTGAATTTGGACCGTTTCTGCAAAGCAACACAATTTATAGCATGAAAACAAACAACACTGTTTTCCCCAATAGCCTGTGTCCTGCAGACATCCTGGTGGTTTTCAATTAACCAATTTAATAAATTTGTCAGACATGCCTTGGCAATAGAGAAAGACAACAGCTTGGGATTGTTAGAATGCATGTACTTACTAATAGATGCACTTTTTTGTGGCGTATGAAGACCAAGAGTCACTGATCGTACATTCACTGAGACTGTTGTTTTTGTTAATGCCACTAGAGCAGATTTCACTAAGGACCGAGTAGTATTTTTGGTCATAATCATAGTCATATTTTAAACATTGAAACACATTATCAATGAGAAATGACACAAGTGTGGCAGCCCCAGATAGTTAATATCTGAATGTGAACAATGGGCTGCTCATTAACATATATCACTTTGTAATTCACTAAAATGCTAATTACTATAAAACAGTGTGACTGGGGCATCTTTTCTCTGTAATTGAGGCAGTCTGATTTTTTTAAAACTGTCAATATAAAGTTTTCTTTAACAAAACAAATAAACAAACAAATATATTATAACATTCAAAATAATGTAACAATTTTCCTGCATCACAGTGACACAAAGTGTAAAGTTAGATAATTGTCCTTGACTGTCCATGTGTCTAATTTTGGGTCTAGTGTGAATATTCACATTAGATTATTATTATTTTTTTTTTTTAATGAATAGCCTACATTTCCACCATGCCTTTACAACACACAACAGTAATTCCAAAATATATTAAGATTAAAAAGACAACAACAACACTCAACGTGCAAATAAGAAACACATGAAGATTATGAGCTAGAAAATGGAGAACAGCGACTCCCTGTGGCCAAATAGACTATGCACCACGGGGTGTTGGTATAGGCCTACATGTGCACAATTAAAATAATCTCATACTAAGTAACAATACAATAATCTCACCTTTCTCTCATCGTGAAAGCTATCTATTTTAACCTCTGCATTATTACTGTTCTCAAGCCTGTCTTCATACTTCAAACTAACATTTAGCTAATGAATGGCTTCAGTCTAATCCAAAAAAACAAACGCTGTTTTAACGTGTGTAACCTCACATATGAAAACGAAATGGCAGCTTTGAGTCCGAGCATTACTTAGGACCGTCAGTACAAGTATCAGGACATCTATATTTGTCTGCAGGGGATTACAAGCGCGACACTTTTGGCTCCAGAAAGACACACTTACATAAACGCTGGCTTCAGGTTAGCACACACAGCGGCAATAGGCCACAGTTTATGTACAGGTGCTGCGGCTACAATTCAAGTAGAACCTAAAACAAATAGGCCTCCCCTTTGTGGTCGTTTTAACAACAATAAGTGCACTATTTTTACCTTTTAAATTAAACATACATATTGACATCTGGGAAATGAGAGGTTTGGACAGGTCAAATGGGCCATAGGCGCCTGAATGAAGCTGAGGGTGCGCTTGATTTGGTTACTTCAGGAAGCTCATTGACTGAGAGGCGGAGGCAAACTCCTCCCTCTTTGGACGTGTCACAGTAGTAAAACAAACGTGCCCACTGAGCGTCAACGAGAAGGTGGACCAACAGGTAGGCATCCTCGCGCTGCGTTCACGAGTGGACCTTATTGAGCCGAGATACATGGGAAGTGTCGCAGAGCCAAAAGTTATTAGTGCATTTTTAAATTAGCTTTTACTAACATACAGGCACCACGGCGGCGGAAGTCCGGTTATTTTTTAGTTGGACACATCAAAACCTGGGTTGAGTTCTGTTACTTTGGAAATTATCACGAAAAATCTGAGCAACGCCATCATCCGTGAATGTGGATACAATGAAGGTAAGCGTGCATCCCGAGTGGAAAACTGAACATGCCAATTTGTCACGCAACTGTCAGTAGTCTGTTGTAGCTTTTATGATATAATGGACTTAAAATGGTTCAATATAGTTGTATATCAGGCGTTTTCTCTTTGGTGATAAACGATATCAGTGAGCTTAGTGTTGCATAACTCAAGAAGTAGCAATATCTTTACTGTTCCACCATGTGACTCACAACAATAACGCCTCCAACACATTCTTATATAAGTTTTTGGTCAGAATTAGACACACAGTTCCTATACATCCACCGTTCAAGTAAAACAATGCAAGGTACTTCATCATCATCAAGCACAGTAAAGGAATAAAGCTTCAGGCCACATACTTTAAGACAACTGAGTCTGAATACTTTTATGAATATGATTTATACATGTATGTTCTCCTAACAGGTGCCTTATTGCCCCACCCTATAACACTTGTTCCTCCAAGTCTGAGAGGGACTGACCGACCCACATCCGTCTGACATGGATGTCCTGCGGCGCTCTACTGGCTTTGCAGCAGAGGTCCTGGATGTGTTTGACCGTTCTGTGACTGATAAAGAACTGGTGTCGCAGTCAAAGGCTTTAGGCAGAGACTATATTATCTCTAGACTTAACCAGAATGGACTTGGGTGGTCCAAATGTGAGCTCAATTTCTCCCCTTCAAACACAGCCATCTCTGAAGTTTCCATGGTGCTTCTCTGTCTTGGTAAGTGGTCTATTGTACATTGAACCTACATTGGACTTTGGCTATGTATCGCCTACAGAACGGGCGACTACATTGAGACTAAGCTGATTTGTATGCAGTTTTTCCACAAATGGCAAAATATCCTGGGATGCTTGTCAAAAATATTTACTTTTTACTTACACATTTGACGTGTATGGAGTGCCATTTTCCTCTCAGGCGTCTCCGAATGTAGGTGTTCATGCCAAAAGAAACCATGAAATGCAGACATGTGTATTTCCTGGTTAGGCTTGTCAAACATGCCAAATTTTAAATTGATATTCCTGTGGTCAAATTGTTTTCCCTCACGTACAACGATCAGTAGCTCTTACCATTATCTCTCCATTCTGGAGTCTGCCCTGTGTGCAAGGAGAGAAGTTAATTCACAGTCTACATGCTTGACTGTGGTTAAAAACTAGTGCATGGATTGATACTTTGTTGTGATTATGACTGACCATGAACATCTTTGTCTATCTTCCAATCCTTTCTGTTGCCTAGGCGATGAGCTGGAGTGTATACAACCCAGTTTGTTCAGGAACGTGGCACGGCAGCTCACCATTTCTGTTGCCATGGAGAACATGGTGTCTGATGCCTTCATTGGTGTTTCCACAGAGATCTTCTCAACAGGTGGGTGCTGATAATGACAAAGCATGTGTTTCACCTGACTGGTACCCAGAATCCCATTATTCCTATTTACATAACTTCTCTCCCTGCACCCACACTTCTGATACAACTGCACAGGGACACCTCCAGCTGATCCCTTGTTTAGTCCAACACCATCCTAGACTTGCATCATCTTTATATACAAATTATAAAAGTCATAAAAAATACAATGGACGCATAGCCAGACTAGACTTGAATGTCCAATGCTCCCACAATGTGTTGAGTGTTCAACTCTCTCCGGGTCCTGTACCAATGGTAAACTTCTCCTGCTTCAGACATCCAGATCTTCATTTGCATCTCAAGGACATCACAAAAATCCCCAACATCCTGGTTAAGCATGTTTTATGATGCCCTTTTATAGTATAGAGATACAATGTTAGGAATAGATTCTTATGTTTGTAAAGTCAAATTAGAGAAACCAGCATTATGAAAAATGGTTTGACATGCTAAATACATTTGACCTTCACACCAACCTACATTGGCCATTGACATTCCTCCCACCATCCAGAGACATTAATGTATGGATAAAACTGCCTATAATAAATGAGGTAGTGTATGTTGTCTGTCAGTGTCTTCCCTGTGACGTAACTGGCCAAGGTGTACCCATAGTTTTTGGGATATGCTCCAGCTACCCAAACCCTCTTACAGGACAGAGTGTTAGTGGGAGAAATATTTTAACACCAGTATTTTGAAAACAAAAAAGCACTGGCAGAAACTGAACCCAACGCATCACTAAGGCACCAGTATCTCAGTTCTCCTTTGAGGTCCACAGTCGAGACAGAACGAGATGTACCCCACATACTTGGTCTTTTTGATGGAAAGCTCAAATAGAAGTTGGCTTGATATAATGCCCATGTTCGGGCTCAGTTGTGCTTGTTTGGACGTCACAAGGATGTTGTTTTTAGACACAGCGTGGGATTCCTCATAAAGAAAAACAAAGCGTTGAACTCAGACTGCCCTATCTTTATGTGGTGGGTAAAATGGCTATAGATAGGAAGTGCATGATGATGTGTTTTTCTTCAAAAATAGCTTTATGGGTACATTTTAGTCAATGGAGTGACATGCACAAGGAATAATACTTGGTGGATTTTACATTCAGCAGTTCCATCACAGTTACATAAAGAACAGCTACATAACTGTCTGTCTGTGTTTTTTTTAAAGTCTCGTCCTCCATTCAGCTCCGCTTTATCCCTGACAATCTCATCTCTATTCTTGGCTTGCTTCTCAGTAGGGAGTGAAACATGACTTGACCTCATAGCCTTAGTGAACGAGTTCTCTTACTTAAGCTCGCAAAGACCTCTATCCCCTTATACTGCAGCCAGTGTCAGATAGTGTAGGTCAGTACAGAGGAACAGCTATAACCTACAACATGCTACTCAGAAATAGGCTAATGCTATTATGCTGTCCACTGCATCACTCACGGTCATACCAACCGGTTCTGGCCTTACATGGTATGTAGAAATGACCGGATGTTCTTACTTAACCAGGGAATTTGGTTTTTGGCTCTGTTTTTCTTCTGTGTTGCAAGTTTGTGGCTACAAATGTGATATAGTTTTCTAAGATGAATCATATCCACCTACACACAATGGGAACGCAAGTCTGGTCATGTTCAATTTTAACTGCAACAGTGCAATATGTCTTATCAGTCGCACAAACACAAATGCACTGGTTTGTTGACTAAACCTGCAATTGACCGATTATTTTAGTGCACTAGACACGGCACAATGTTCATTCACTATAACAAAAATGATGTGTTTGTATCTTCTAGTTCTGTTTTTCAATGCTTACAATAGTCAATACAATAGACAATAGTCAGATTGTTTTAGAACGTAAGTGCCAGAGTGAGGTTTTCGGCTGCTTCTGATTTCTGTATCCAGCATGACATAGATTTGCCCAGTAAACTCGTATATTGTAATTATGATTTTTAAAGTCTTGTGTGCTCAATTTGAACTTAGTGTATCTTGAGAGTCTGCAGGATTAAAGGCATTAATTTACTACCATATCCAGGCTAATTAGCTATTTGTTTTAACTAGCAGTTGAATTTGTGAATGTAACAAAGTGGCCAGCAGGTGTATTTGTAGAAAAAATAAAATATTACTTAATCATGGCTGTTCTTTTGTTGCAGGTATCACATGGGGTAAAATTGTAGCCATGTATGCAGTAGCTGGTGCTCTGGCGGTGGACTGTGTCAGACAAGGCCATGTAAATACCATTCACGTTATTGTGGACAGTCTAGGCCATTTTGTCCGCAGGTACTTGGTTCATTGGCTGAAAAGACGCGGAGGATGGGTGAGAAAACCTGTTGATAATCAGATATAATTACAATCGTCCTTTTATGGTTAACTAAGAATTTGTTTCATTTTCCAGATGGAAATCACAAAATGTGTTGTGAGAAAAGACTTTATTCCTGAACACCACTGGATGACCTCTGTCTTAGACTCTCTGAAATACTTTCTCACTTCAATGTACATTTACATCATGAAGGAGCCGTGAAAGCCCAGCGGGTCACAGGATCCAATGGTGTTGTTTGCTGAGACCGATATCTCTGTAAACACAATATGGGATTGCTACAGGCCAGTTTCACCAACAATTGTTTCATCAACGTCACATCTGTTGCCATGAAGCTGTCAGACATTGCTTTTCATCCAAAGAGTAATACTGAAGATCATATGAGCTCAACGACTCGCTCAAGAAGTTTGTATCGCTCAGCTTATGTCATTCCATAAACTGCCAAAAAAAACCACATTTTTCTTGTACCCAATGTGGTTCAGGATATTTGTGCTGTGGAGACTTTATCTGAGAGGAGTTAACATTAAGGGTGATGTCTTGACAGTGAAGGTTGTGTCTGTAATGTCTGTAACAGATTGCTCAGCTAACTTTGTTCCGAGTTCAACATCTGTATGCTAACCCCTTTTCACTTTAGCTTGAATGACAGTCAGTGCTTAGCTGGCGCAGTAATATTAGTCTTTTCACTGGTTCTATGGCTTGAAGTTTCCAGACACTAGACTACAAAACTAACCTTTGAAGCCTGTTGTTCTGCTACTGTTTATTATGGGATGTTGAGGTTTTTTTTTACCAAAGATAATGGGACGGATGAATTGTACATGCAGAAGTACATTGATACAAGCAAATTTTTTTATCTTGTAAATATTATTTATGGCTTGTGATTTTTTTTTTTTCAGTTTGAATGTAATTTTTTATCTACTTGATTGATGATGCCACAGCAGTATACAGACAGCCACATTAAGGGCTCTTCAGGATGATTGTGCTGTATGGTTGTGTGTCCCTTTTGAGTGTTAATTTATAATTGTGAGCATGTCTAGATATTTTTCACAATAAACCATCCCAAATCATCTAAGCCTTTATTTTGTGATTCAGCAAGACGTGTGAATGTTCCTCAAAATACAACTCATATATATATATATATACACACACAACATAAACATTAAATAAAAATAATGTTTAAGCCCAATAAACAATCTCTATTTCATGGATTTGTATTATTATTATTTATGTATTATTATGGAGAATGGCTGTTCAAAGTTTGATTTTGCATGTAATGTAACATAAGCATTGCTCGATTGTCAAATTGGCATCAACAACTCTTCTGTAACATCCATTTTCCAAAGCTGCACATTCACACCTATCAAACTAAATAAATAATAGACCAGCTGCCAGAAATCTCAGCTTGACAAACATTTACCAATATAATAGTGCAATGCAGATACAGTGTATTCAATCATGGTGCAGTTTAAAAAAAGGCATAACAGGCATTTGCTTGTGATCATGTCCAGGCAGTTGGCTCATGCTGTCCGTTGATAGGTGATGTGCAAGTGCTGCGTCAATGGCTGGTTGTTTGTCGCCATGGAAACGGTCTGTTCCAACTTCCCATCCGGCCGGAGCCGAAACACTCTGCAAATCTGAGAAATAGAGGCATCTTAGGTCAGTGCGGTAGTGTAATGTACATCATGTGTTTTGCTCATGACCGCTAAAAGAGTGACAATTACCTGTTGAACTTGTGGTTCCTTGGCAAAAGAAATTCTGGACAAAGCACAGCTCTGCAGGTTCAATTGCTTGTCTGCCAGCTCCCCCTCCTCGATGTCCACCAAACCTGCATATTATAATAGATACAGCTTGTAAAAAGTACAATAACCTGCTACATACGAGAACACTGTAGGACTTTTAAAACCTCTTCAAGTACAGTACCTGTATTTTGTGCATTTATGAACGCTACTTGGTTTGTTCCATGCTTGATTCGAATGAATCCACACTCTCGGTGAAGAGGCTTCTTTGTCTCAATATGAAAGGCATTAAACCTGTATCAGAAAAAAGAGTCATGTGTGTAATGCGGACCTAATACACACTGCACACTGAACAAAAAATAACCCACATAAAGTTGATAACTGGCTGTCCAACATGGCTGAAGTGCAGTGTCTCTGTGTATCGAAAAGGCTTTATGGTTGGGAAGTTGCCCTCTCCAGGTTCATCTGACGCCCATGTCCCCAGCAGCCACTCAAGGGGAGTTAGGGCTTCATTCAGAGGCACTAAAGGTAAATTAATATAATATGAACAACATGGAGTGAAAATGAAAATATAAGATTTACTTAAAGTTCACACTAAATACCAGAAACACATTCTCAGCTATTTAATGTATTTATCTGCCTTTATAAAACATCTCCACTCAGTGCAATTTGTGTGTATTCCAACAGAAACGTTTGTACCAATATAGGTTTTACCATCTTTAGACAGCGGGTGGCGCTAATGTTCACACGCTAAACTAGCTCAGACATTTCCATGAGGCATATTCAGTCGTGACCGGAGCTGAATTGCTTAATACATTTCAAGATTACATGAGATATTTTGACAATATTGAAAATAAGGATGCGGTAGTTTGATTTACTCACTGTCAAACTCCGATTACTTTCGTTTTCGACGATATGCTACAGATCGAAACATGTAAGCTAATACTAGCGTAAGTTTAAAGTGTAATTGACAAGAAAGAGAGACATATCGACACTATTCTGTGATGTTTGTAAATATTTGTGTTAAAAATTCATAGTTTAAACCTACCCGTGTTAGTTACAGGACAGGCCATGATGTTTTTTTGTTGTAGGGTGAGTTTGAAGTGACCTGAGATGAACTGTGTCGTTATTTGTAGACTGCTGCTCTTACCAGGGAATCTTGGGAAATGTAGTTTTCTTTAGATTAAAAGAGGCTATAGCGAAATCTTTTATTACAGACTTTGTGAACATAATATACATGAATCAGTACTTTATTTTGTACATTCACATTGAACAGTAGCTGTTCAAACTACAGACACCCTGATGGACCAGACAGATTCAACGCAGGGTTTATTCCTACAACACACGGTTGGGTCCTGTGCACTGTTCCCTTTTTAGTTTATTTCAGAGTCAGTCTAAAAATTTAGTCCTTCAGGCCTTGCTCTTTTTGCAGTTCTTTAGAGCGTCTGCCAGAGCATGCAGTGCCATGTCAGCATTAGCCTTCTCGCAGTTGTATCCCATTAGTCCAATGCGCAACACCTAAAAAGGAGTGGTTTAATACATTAGAAAGCTGTATGTGAAACAGCAGTTCATCAGCAGGGTGATTATCACAGCACAGGATTTAGATACTACAGGTAGGCCTATGTGCTGCACACAATAATTCACTGTGCATTCATTTAACTTAGATTTAGGTCATCACTAAACATTATAGTATGCTTGACTGGTGAATTCTAGTTTTGTGTTTTAGTTAGGTGATTTTCAGCTCACCGTGCCAATGGATGGGCCTAGTCCTCCGGTCATCTCGATTTGGTGGTGTTTCATGATGTAAGTGAGCAAGTCCCTCCACTCGTAGCCTTCAGGGATCGCAATTGTAGTTACTGAGGGAAGCCTCAAATCCTGCAGTTTATGTCAGATATATAAAAGTGTCTTTTGTCTGATCTCCAATGTTTACTGTTGTTCAACATGTTCTATTAAACATGTTTTGTCTCACCCTTTCAGGAATGAAGAGCTTGAGACCCAAGTCTTCCAGACCTCTGTACAGGTAAGCAGCCACTTCTTTGTGTTTCTTCCATGATGCCTCCAGACCCTAGACGGAGACAAATGCTATTGTTTTTTTCTTTCACCTAATGTTACTTTATAATGTTAGTTTGTTCAAAATGTTCTTTACCCTTTCAGCAAGAATTGCCAAACTCTCTCTCAGTGCAAAAAAGCCAGAGACTGGACCAGTATGGTGGTATCTAAAAGTGAGATTACATATATTAGTTTTTTTTCATATGAATATTGTTGTTCCTTTGCTGCTGAAGACTTACACTCTGGCTGTTTTTCCATCACAGCCCCAGTAGTTGGACAGATGTGTCATGTCAAAGAGGTAGGACACTGGTTTGTTTTTTCTGTTAAACATCTTATGGCTGTATAAAGTAAAACAACAGTTATTCATGTAAAAGGTAGTAAGTTACAAAAGAACTGTTTGCACACAGCTTACCATGCTCGTTCATTAAAGGATATGGGTGCCGTGCCAGGAGGTGCATTTAGTGCTTTTTGAGAACCAGTGTACAGGATGTCAATGTCTATAGGAACCACAGACAAAAAGTATTAAAAACAGCTACAAGTGCACTATTAAGTCTCTTATGATTAGATTACTTTGCTGGTCCATAAAAATAGGTGCTGCTCCAAGAGAGGCAACTGTATCCACCAGGAAGAGGCAGTTGTGTCTGAGGGGAACCATGACACAAGTTAGAATTCATGCTGTTTTAACTGCACACACACTTACACACACACACACACACACACACACCCACACACACACACACACACACACACACACACACACACACACAC
>JAVQKC010154358.1:0-62446 GCA_036025475.1 Philypnodon macrostomus
AGGTCCCATTGGTAACAGTTGTAGCACGTATGGGCAGACGTACGGGGCAGACGTACGGGGCCGTTTTCGCCGATATACACCTTGCTGTCGGGGACGACAGCACAGGCCTAGTTTTACTACAGCTTTAATGGAATAACCCTTATTTAGTTGTCTTAAAAGAAGTTAATATATTTTCCATGTTTCCTCTTTCCATCCATGTAATACCAGTGCCACCTTGAGTTTGGTCCTCTACCATATCCGCTAATGACCAACCTGGATTCCTACCGCTGTTTTCAATCACCATCTCCCTCCAAGGTTATTGGCCAAAATCCAAAGGTTGCTCTGCGATTCCACTTTATCAGGGGTGGTGGCAGTGGCCAAGCAGCATGAGAAGTTAATAATAATTTGGTCTGTGTTTTACAGCTGTTTCACAATGGACACTGTGTAAAGCTCTTACGACGCCAGGGCCTTGGAGCTTCCCATTTTAGACTGAGATCTGTCTCTGTAAGACACTTGCAGCCGACTGACAAATACTGGCAAGATAGTAGAGCAAAGAAAAGGACAAGACAAAGTAATTGGAGGTAATCTGTAATGCAAACACCACAATACCATGTGTTATCTTAGTAGTGTGTTTGGAAGGCAGTGGCTGTGAAGAAGCATTCCCTTAATAGCACTAGTGTGAAACTTTCTATAGATTTTCATTAGCCTGTGTCGGGTAGACTGAGAAAGCAGGGCTAGGATGGTGGCAAGTCGGTGAACATCTGCTTTGGGCATTAAGCTTGAGCGAAAGAGCATATTAAAAGCCACAGGTAAAAGTGAATGCACAGTCTCAGTGTTTTTTGAAGCCAGTACATTCAATATAGATTAAGCCAACATATGCTAACTAGGCCTGAGCTGTAAACATGGTTAAAAATTGAAAGTTTTCCAGTGCAGGAAATAAAAGGAGCTGACTTATTTACTTTAGGAGGCAACACTTCTAATGATGGAACTGACGTCTGTCAACAATGGCTTTTTGAGGAATAATGAATATATTTACAATGTAATTCAGAACTCCAGTTGCCTCTAGACAGTTGAGCTTCCCCTTCATGCACCTCTGTATTTTATTCAAAGCAGAAACTCACCAAAGGAAAATCTCCTATTATACAGCCTAACACTGCAGCCTGAGGAGAAACACTGGGTAAAACAGTGACTTAATATTTTATATTGGTTAGATTATTCATCCACACAAAGGCATTTCCCTTTTTTCTTCCCTCACATTGCAACGTCCTCATTAAAAATGGGACACTGCACATTGAAACTTTTTAAAAATTCAAATATTTTCCTTCAATCTTTAAAGAGCTTATATCTAATGAACTAAGATTTAATTTGGCATGGCTTAACATCCATTTGCACTGTTCATAATTAGGAATGCAGACCTCGGTATTAAAATGAAGGGGCAAAGCCCTCAGTAAGTTCCCAAGTGAAACAAGAATTGGTTCCACTTTAAGTATTAATTGATTGGCTTTGCAGTATCCCTTACAGGAGAAGAGTACACACATCCATGCACGTAGCCACTCCAGCCACGTGCACACACGCACACACGCGCACACCCACACACACACCCCCACACACACACACACACACACACACACACACACACACACACACACACACACACACACACACACACACACACACACACACACACACACAATTTACACAGCACTCATTTCTCATCAATCTGGTGCTGCTCCATTTGCCTGTCTCCCAGTCCCCAAGAGAGAAACAACCTATCTGCTAGCAGAGCTTAGCATTTGATCATGAGTGTCAATATCAAACTGCAAAGCAGGATTAAACACTGCTGTCGTCAATAGGCGTAATGGTTTTACATGTGTTAAGGTTAACTCAGCCATTTAATGTGCATAGTACCTCCGAGATAATCACTCAAAAAGGACTTAAAAATGTCACACAAACCCTCAGCAGACCTTGGCTTGTGCGATGATCACACACTATACTCTGAGGGTCTTGTTGCATTTTCCTCTTTTCTGAGACTTGACAGCTTATGACTATGGAGTAGACCATTCTGACTGTATAAAACTAGTCTTCAAGGTATTTCATTCAAATATCTTTTTCTCTGTGAAGTGTGATCAGACTGTCTGCACCGTCGCCTGAGAAACTATTATTGATCACAGTTGACCTAATATAAATTCAGCTAACTGTTTATTAAGACAAGCTTTAGTTCTGCACAAAGACATCTCATTGTTGATCGTTTTATTACACTGTAGACTATATTTCTGATGACTTAAGAGCATAGAGGCCTTTAACTGTGGCTCATGTTTCAACTGTGTCTTTGCGTTTGTGCTCTTTTGTCTGGTTCTTTCTATTGTTCAAAGTGTCAGAGTGTAGCTGTGTGTTGTATTTATTATCACAAGAGGAAAAATAACACTATCCTGGTGTAAACCTCTGTCAGTGCAAGTGACAGCTAAAAATCCCCCACAATGCTGTGAATTAGGAGTCGGTCTATTAGACACATGATCACATGATGTGGGATTAGTGGACTGGAGTCTTCAAAGCTGCTATTACAACTCCTGAGATGTGATACAGGCTCCCCCACTGCTCTCTGCAGGGGCGTGTGGCTCTTCCTCAGAGAATTACCTGACACCGTCGTGTCTGCGCTCTGGGAGACAAGTGCTGTGGCTCGGAGTGGAACAGCCAACATCAGTCGGAAATGCTCCCTCCATGCTGCGCTGAGCCAACAAACCCTGCATTTAATCCCATGTGTGAGCTGCCATCGTGGCTACATGAGTTGACATCAGAGAAAAGGAGTTAGGGTGCTAAGGCTGGAATGATGGGCCATAAAGTGGATTACAGATGTGGAAATGTCATCAAGAAGGAGCAGTTAGCCACACTCCACATGGTAATAACAGTGTGAGTGTAATCACACTTGTATAATCTAAAAATTATGTCAGATGTTAGGATTAAAGTAGAAACATTTTACGGTTTTGAGTCCAACTTTATACATACATATAAAATAGTAAAGGCCACTGCTGGTTTGCATACTTTTTTAATATATATAACTATATTTAATTCTGTAATTCACTTTCATCAAGCAAGATTTGTAACTTCAGGCCAAACACACATAATGAGAAAAAGTATCAAACCAAAAACCAAAACAAATTAAAAATAAACTATGTGAATTCCTTTTTGAATTATGTTGCCAAAAAACAATATTCAGATAAACCAATGCCTGACGAAACATAGACTTGTTTGCAAAAGTATAAATAGATAATGTCAGGTTTATTCACAGTACAATGGCATAATATACTTGATAGATAGAACACTGTATACAAATGTTATGCAAGAAAAAAATACAGCTTTAAATTTGAGCGGATGGCACAACCTTGAGCAAATAAAATGAACTGTTATGCATACGGCACCTTTGAAAACATATACATACATTCATTACATAATAACTGTATATGTTTTACATTGATGATTTATTTATATTGCATTCATTTTTGAATGTCAAAACTATTATTACATTATTAACATGCTGCAACTAGGAAAAAAATGTATGCAGGTGTGGGACTTTATGCCTGCATGCAAGAATTTTTTCTTTACAAGGTTGTTGTGACTGCATATACTACAATGAAAAAAAAAAAAACAGAAAAAGGAACAAATAAAAGAGAGCAGAAACAACAACGTAATTTGCCGAAGAAGAAGAAAAAAGTGGTTGCATTCTGAACTTCAAGTTACCTTTTCTAAAGCTGAACACTGGGAATTTGGACCTCCCAGCGCAAACATTAACGGGCTGAAATGCAGCTCTGGATGTAACAAAGGAAACAATACCAGGGAAGAGAGCCAAGAAGGCAGAGCTGGCACGCCTGTTCCTGGGACCATGGGAATTTGGCTCCCAGAAATAATGGGGTTGAACAGGGCCCAGCACCACTGCTACTGTAGCTGGGAAAATGGTGCACCGCAAGCCAGGCTCCGACCAGGGAGACTTAAAACAGAGCAGGGAGGGGGGTAAAAAAGAAATGAAATATACAGTATGGCCTACACCTCACAGTGTGAAGTGAGATGGGCAAAGTAATGGAGGAAAAGGAAACCTGTCTTATGTTTGTCCCAAGTAAGTGGTTGTAAATCAAAAAAACTATGGCCGGCTTAGCGCTCGGATGTGAGCTAACATAATACGGTGCAAGGACAAATTCCTACCTGTGCAGGAAAAAGGAAGGGAAATAAAATAATAATAGCTTGGGCTATAAATGTCTCTGGAATAAGGGTTGCACTGTGTGGCCCAAAGTTGAGTGACTGTAATAAATCCTATGCATATATGTATAATATTGGTTGTGTTAATGCTAGCAGCCCCACTCCAGCCTAATTAGGACAATAAAGGGTTATGGGCTAATGTATGACTGCCATGCCAAAGCTAATGAATGCCTGGTATACCTTGTTTCCTCCCAAGCGTCCTTGGACTGTCATCTCCAACCTTTTGATGTTGTATCTGATTATCCAGGCAGCGATTAATCATGATTAAGTAAGCACCAAGTCTCTGAGAGGAAAAGCAAAAGCAGTAAAGGGTGGGTGGACAGCAGGAAAGTTGCCCAGGTTCAGGCCTTCTTTCTGGGCAGCACAGCGTTCGTATGCTGCCAAGTGGACACTGGTAATGAGACAGCAAAGTAGAAAAATCACTGTGCTTTTTTAAAGTGTTGTTAAAGGAAAGATTCATTACACGAGCCAGGCTTGATCCAAGCCATAGTTGAAGCTTCCAAAGAAACGCCTCTTGCCTTCTGTGGTAACCATCAACTTGGACACTGGTGCACGTTTTTCACATGCCGGGTGCTACCTGACAGCCATTTTTGCATGTTTTGTTGATACACAGACATTTCAATATACAGTTCCTCTACGCTCGGTGCTTTTTCCCGCTCTCCAAAAACATTTTCCTGCTTTGATATCAGTTGATGGAATATAAATGGGTTGGAGCAGACCTAAGGTAACCACCTATTGGCCTTCATGCATTTCTAATGTAACCTGTTCTGCCCATGCTCACAGAGTAGGGCTGGCTTCATTACTCCAAGGTGCTGAGTCTTTTGCCAGAACTGTGCCTTTTCAGCGAATAGATCACCCTTGTGACCGGGGTCTCTGATACTGTATGCACCACCAGAATGTGCGAGCTGTTTGCCCAGGTGCCAAAATAATCAAGTTCAGCTCGCATGGCAGGTTATGAAAGAATATTAACTGTGGGAATAACCCGGCTTGACATGCATCGCCCGTGTGCATGATCAAACGATAGCCCTCTCAGAAAAAGACTTTTCCAGGTAGGCCTACTGGCAGAGAAGTCCGGGCCTGCGATGACACCAACTCAATCATTGCTACTTTGAAGTCAGAGAGGTCAGTGTTGTAATAGGTTTGGACAAAGGTACACTGATTCTCTCTTCGCTTTCGACCTTTTTCTGTTAATGTATTTAGCATCCTGTGTCAGTAATAGCTTTCCCAGCATTGGGCAGGAGAGTGGAAGTCGTTGTTGAAACGTGTTTAATGACGTACCAGAGGACGCAGAGCAGAGGGCCACGTTATTGCCACTATCAATAATACAACATTTTAAGTGGTCCACTTGGACTACGGGCAAATAATACTTCCTTTCTCTACCACTCTCCTGCCGCTCACCATGAAAAGAATTCTCTCCAATGAGCTCTGATGTGGAGGAATGTGTTCACAAACCGCAAAACTATGTCATGGTTTCTCTGTCAAAGCTCGTTTCTGTTAAATACAGTTTGACTCAAATTTGATTTTACAAGAAGGATTAAATGTTTCCACCTCAATGTTTTTCCCCATGATTTCCACCAATCGTTCTGTTTTTCTCTCTAAAACCAGTATTTCAAGCTTAAATTATAGCAAATGGTGTGTGTTCGGGTGTTCTGAAGGAAAACAAAACAACCCCTGATGACTGCAGTGTAACTTAACATCTTCACTGCCCGGTCTTTAAGTGGAAAACTTCCTCACCACAGAGGCATAAATCCACCACACTCTCCTGTATGTTTCATTACAACCGCAGTGTTTCAAGTGCTTTATGGAAATATGGAAAATAACAAGGAAGCGTGAAGTTATGTATCTGCTGCCCCTCATAAGAAGAACGCAACAGAAGAGATCAGCGTGTAATTGGTTGGAGAGTGTGTACACATGTCTCCCTCCAGTTCCAACCACGGTCCTGCAGTTCAACATGGGCTTTTGAAATGTGGATTCAAAGCTAGCGGACTTCCCTGAATCACTGAAAACCCCCAGGACGTGCTTTGGCCTTTGCGGAGGTGGAAGCCAAATATGAGTCCGAGAAGATGAAGCACCCCGGCCTATCGTCTGTTCCTGGTAGGTGTTCACTCCCGATAAATATTTAATTTTGGTACAAAACAAATAACTTGACATAATTCCTCCCCCTCTCTTTCTGCGTCGAATGACAGAGTGACTGATTTACGCATGGCGAGAGGTGTAAAAAGCATACAGACATGCAGCGCTTCTCCATCCGCTGTCTAATGGATGCAACCCGGCAGGCTAACAACTGTTTGCCTTTTGCACAGAACTGTGAAGTCAAGACACACTTGGATACATATGAATTGCTGAGTGTGATTTCTGAAGCATATCCTAACACCACACCACACAAAGATATCTACCATTGGGGTGCATTGTGGTTATCTATTCTGATGCTGAGAAAGAAGGATGTGGGTTTGATCTTTGGGTTGGCTGATGTCCTCCTTGTTACCTCTGCCAAGGAGGTAATGTTTTCAGTAGCGTTGGTGTGTGTGTGAGTGTGTGTGCATGGGTGTCTGTTAGCAACTTTATGCAAAAACTTCTGAACAGATTTGGATGGAATTTTAAGCTAGGAAATGACACAAGGAATAAGTGAAGAGTTCAGGACTGATCCAGATCACGCTCTAGATGTAGGATTTTTTCCAAAGCATGACACCCTCTCTTAGCTTGGCTTGGCTGGGCCTCTCTTGTTTGATTGCATCTCCCCCACATCCCTCCTGTCTTGTGAATTTTGACACCTATCTCTCTGCTCAGTCCTTTGCAGCTGTACACTAGAAAGCAATTGGAGAGTGCAGACCTCTGCCAAGGTAGCAAATTTTCCCTATATGCACAAATGACAACAATTCAAAATCATCATTCAAATCATCTTAATACAATGACAGGTAGCTGAAACCACAGAAACAACAGTAATAGTCTAATAGAACAATGTCCTCTGGCCAGACGCTGAGACGGTAGGAGAAACTTGGAAGTAGCTATTGCAGTACTGCAACAGGTTATAGGAGTGCATATAGGGGACATTAGCTACCTTCCCGGAGCTTTCTAGTGTTACTGTTGGCTCTCTCTGGGTAGTCTCGTATGTGTTTGAAAAAAAAAAACACAAAAAACTAATTCAACTCATTGTGCCCCCCAGTCAATGTGAGAGTTTATAACTTTACCATTCTTAAAGTCCATAATTGCTCCAGTAGGAGCTCCAGTTACCCACAACCCCAAACTGAAACAATTAGAAACTAGAAAGTGCTCAGAGAGTGCAGACCTCCGCCAAGGCAGCTATTTTTATTTTAGGAGCGCATATAGGGGAAATTAGCTGCCTTGGCGGAGGTCTGAAACACTCGCTCTCTCACTCTCACTATTATTATTTTTTGTTGGCCTGTAGTTCATAAACACACAGTTTGACCAGGTATTTTAAAGCATCGTTTTTGCATTAGACTGACAACATGGCAGGCTGTCCTCATCTGGTGTGACTTTACCACAGAGCCAGTGGGGGAGGTGTCAAATTTCACAACACAGGAGGGGTGGGGTAGGAGAGTCACTTTCACACCAAGGCCCTGCCCCATTTCAATGAATGAAAAATTATTTAAAAAAAAATCTTGAATCCAGACGGTGATCCAGATCAGTCCAAACATCTTATCACTTCTTAATGTGTTATTCCTGACCTTCCCTGAATATTTCCTCCAAATGCTTTCGGTAGTTTTTGCGTAAAGTTGCTAAAATACACACACGCACACACACACGCACGCAAGCGCAACCAAAAACATTACCTCCTTGGCAGAGGTAAAAAAAAGTACGTTCTAGAGAGGAAAAAGTTCAGAGCAAAAAGAAATGATAAAATTGTTAATTATTGCTGCAGAGGCCTTTCGTAGACTTCTTTAAGAGGATTCACGGGCTAAGTAGTTTGACCCCAGCCAAAGTTCCATTGGAGACATAAAAGGACAAGTGATTTCAACTTTAAATCCACTGTGAAAGTGCATTAAACCACTTAACTATTCTCTCATTTCTTTCTTCACCAATGCTCCAGGCTGTCTCTGCTTTGTTGCGTTTGTCAATCACTGTAATTTGGACTCCATTTCCAAAAATAATTATCAGGTGAGTGGCAGCCCTTTGCCTGGAGTGCCAACTTGGAAGCGACGTGCCCAAGAGTATTAATTATGCCGCTCAAAATATGAAGTCTTTTAATAGAGAGGCTGACGTGACATCATTGTTTAGAGTCTTTCTTCCCCTACAAACATGACAATCACGGCTGTCCCTCTGGTCATCAGCAAAGATGAGGAGGAATTGTCAGAGGAAGTTATTAACAAGCTGTGTACCATGTGATAAAGTCAGTCAGGCTCTCACTGGTACCATGTCTGTTGACTCATATAGAGGAGACGTGGAGAGCGCATGAGGATCTCCAGCTACAGAGAGGTGGAAATATGTGGAGCAGCGACACAGGGAAAATACTGAGGCATTATGTGTAAAAAAGACTGAAATCTTGTATATCCGTGAACTCAAATTATTGCTGAATGTAGTGTTGAGGCTGTACTCGGAGGAATGCACATTCACAGTCACCAGTCGAAATCTCTCTCATTCACTCTCTCTCTTTCTGCCAATCAAGTGCTCACAAACAGGGCTGCACTGTAGTTGTGGTTCACATTCAGCAGTTGCTTCTGTGAAACCCTAAGAGGGAGAGACAGCTTCCAGGTCTCATTAGCATCCAGTAGCGGCTAATGCTGCTTCCCTATTACTGTCTGAGGAGCTGAAATTCAGTTGGAGATGAGCACAGCCCAGGGGGCTTAGGGTTGCCAGTTTAATTAGTGCCTGATAATTTCAATAATGAGTGACAATTCATTGGGGCTTTTTAGGTTGGCCCACTGTTTGAGTGCAAATCGATAATCCTCTGTTTCTTCCCCCACTCTCACGAGCAGATAAAGGGTGAGCGTGGGGGTGGGGGGCTCTATCCCTTTGCAGGAATTAAATGAAAAGAATCAACTTAGAGGATGTCCCTTTGAAACCAAGAGAACGCAAGGCCTATGTGGTTTTATTTGCTGTTATTGGATGAGCAGGTGGGTCTTTAGTTGCTGTCGTGGGGTCTAAAGTAAAAACAATTTGCCTGGAGTGATATGGGCTAAGTGAGTGCAGGGTGAGTGCTGTACACTTGTTGTTTTCTCCTTGGTCAAATCATGTGTGAAGATTATTTGAAGAGGATAAATGCATTGGAGCAACTTGGAAAATTCTGCCGTTTGATTAAAATGAGTTTGGACAGCCAACCTAAATCCTGCATATCTTCTCGTGGTATGGAAAAGATGTTTAACATACAGAATACCTGTAATGAAATGATGAGGCATGGTAATTCATTCAATTGCCCCTAGGCATGAAAAACATGTTTACCTTGGTTACTTGAGAAAGGTGTTTGAACCCTGTGCATTTCAGTGACAGGCAACACCAGCCTGGCTGATGAAATGCATGGATCCTAGCATATTGTTCTTGGAGCTTTTTCACAGCTCGGGTGCACAAGAATAGGTGAGAGTGAATAAAGTTTAAACGTGCACTTTTCATATTCACAGAAATAATTATGCAAGGTGGCATGCTGTTTTACACTGTTATTGTAAATGAAGAATCAATCTTAGGTGTCGCAGGTAGTGCATTAAAATACCAATTACACCATAACACCCCACGTCTAAGTGACACATGCATCATAATTATTGTGGAAACAGGAAGTGGGAGCCCATTATTTCTTAATACATCGGGAAGCAATGTATTAAAAAACACTCAAAATTCAGCGGGAAAAAAATGTACCTTAACAAAACACACAACAGCAGCAGATTGTCATGCATATGCAGGGCTATAGTTGCCACGTCAACTCATGCACGCAATGATAATGTTATAGCTTTATCGCCCTTTGCAACGTCTGTGCATTCGCTACGGTATATATGTTCCTCAATACCTACAGTACTGAGTCAGCACACAGGCACAACTATACTGAGCATATACAGCGACCAAATGAAAGTGCAGAGAGAGCATGCAGCGTTTCCTCAGTCAGTTAGCCTGACATATTGTGAAGGACAGTAGCCTAATTATTCTCTGGCAGTGGCACAGACCTGCCAGTCCTCTCAGATTGAGCTGAACCGCGTCGGCTCCAGTTTGATTCCTGTGTGTCGGCTGTGTTTTGAGTCAGATAGCATCATGTCCACCGGAGCTTTAATTTGGACACTCAGTGGCATGAACCCGACCCTTATTACTTTAGCCCCCTCATCACTGTGACCTATAGTCTCTCTCCATTACGGGCCCTAGAAAAACAGCGATCATCGCGTTAATACACAAAACATCAAGAGACTATTGATTGGTGGTTACTTGGTGAATATTCCCTCCATGACATGTGGTTCAGTGCCCTTTTCGTACTCGTCTGTGGCAGTCTTGTTAAATATTCATGGTGAGGTTGCCTTATGGTTCTGCAGCTGAATTTCTAATTGGGCCGTCAAAAGAGATACAACATGCCCTTAAGCAGGACGGTAACAGCGGTCAGCTCAAACAAAAATTGTGTGATTCAGCCACAGGGCTAATTAGCGATTAGCATTCACTGTTTACAAGGGTTTTTTACCTGTGGGCCAAGGGATAGTTGAATTGAGCTTAAATCACTCCTTCCTGTCTTTGAAGCTTCAAGAGCTGCCTGTCCATATCATAATGACTGGGAGGAGAGAGGGAAGCACTTCAACTGTGTAACAACATAATCATCAATTAAGGCAAGGGAAATGGCAAGAAGTGGGGATTTTAGCTCATTAAAAAAGCCCAGAAGAAAAAGTATCTCCAGATTTACTCTATAGACTTTTCCACTGTGTCTCTACCCCGTCTGTCAATGTCTGCCATCTTTAGGAATTCAAATGATTTTGTCTTTAAAGATGAGTGGAAGTCCTGAAAATGTAATTCAGAAGACCTGGGAAGCAGACAATCCTAATAAGGGTTAAGGCTAAAATATGAATGACATTTGCACCCAGATGAGGTCGCATGGAAATGGGGATTGCTGCTGATTTGGGCCATCTTATTAGCTTGGCCCGTATTCAAATTGCGCTAAATGCATTTTTCATCAACCATTAGAACCAAAAGTCCACTGCACATCAACCCGGGCAACAATCTTACCACAGTTAATGGCAATTTTATACCACAACAACATCGGGCTTGTTTTAAAAGTCCCTTCAAAATGCCCTCCGTATTGTAGCCCCGTTTTATTATTCAGTGGCAGAACTGTTTTCTAATTGAACGTATAAAACATCTATGACAAAGCATAACAAGCCCGGCTGCACTTTTCACGGCTAACAAGCTCCACAAGTATTTCACCCGCTGTCCCCCTAAAACACTGACAATGAGCATTTATTTGGCCCAATATGTCACTTTTATTTGATAGTTGGGGATACCCCGTGGCTAACCTCCACCGTTGTAATGTATCATCACGCACAAGCCACTACAAGGACATACAGTAGCTCATGTCTTCAGCTGCTTTCCAGACATTAAAAAGAATAAGAGATTCCCCCAACTTCTTTGAGGATGTGCTGCCTTTGAGAGAGGACTTCTTTTGAGCATATCCAAACGTTTTCATCTGCCTTATTTTTTCAAATCCATTTTTTGCCACAAAGTAAGGGAGACAAACTCATAACAAACTAATCCGAGCTGTGATAAAAACTGGTATAGTGAATATTCCTGCTTAACCAAGTACAAAGATGATGTTTAAAGGTCTTATTAGCCAACCATCATTACCCTCACTTTAGGTAGACGGAGAAGCACCATTATGTCCTCGTTTTTTCGGGGTTTTTTGCTGATGTGGCGGTTAGCTGAGGTGATGCTGAGGCTTTCCCCGCTTGCTGTCGGAGGGTTAGTTGAGCAGACCTGTCAATGATGATATCCAGACGGGATGAACACTGCAAACTCAGGCATAAGAGTCAGCAGTAATTACAGTCTATGGGAGGAGGTAGTACACAATATATGTTATGGCTCCACAATCCAAAAAGGAGGTATCGTGGAATGTTAAAAAAGTACATAGGTTTCAGAAATGAGTTTTATCAAGAAATATGCTGGAGCAACCACAGCATACTTGCATGGCATAACACTCCCATATTGCTGTTCTTTTAGGGTGACTTTTAACATCTGTCTAGGGGCTACAGATGAAAAATAGCCTTCTGGCTAACTCTGGCATATTGACAGAAATGTTTATTAATATGCGTTGTCCCCTGTATGAAATAAAAAAATAAATAAAAAAAGTTGAAGTAACCAGTTTAGTGAATTTGTCTATATCTGAGAGTGGATGCATCAATATGAAAATTCTAGACTGATACCAATATTTCAACTACCAGTTTGGCCAGTACCAATGCCACTATTCATATTTCGTAAACATGTTTTGGTAGGCTATGTTTCAAGGTTTCAAGGTTTCAAGTTTATTTGCCATATGCACATTCAACACAGGGTCAAAACATGCAATGAAATGTTTCCTATGTTTTATATAAAGAAAAGGAAAGACATAGCTGTAGTACTAATAATGAAGTCAGACTTTTTTTTATTTCTCTGGCTGTTTCTAAACATCGGCCGTCTGTATAGGCCGATACTGATACATCGTGAACCTTGTGGGACGATATCAAATACTGATGTCTAACCACATCTAAGAGTATTCATGACGTTTCTGTTAGATTTGACTGCTCTCTAATAAAGATCAAACAATCTTATTGAGGACATCTACGGTAAATGACTACTGTCAAACACACTTTACTTGCTCCTATAGTTTAGACCTGGTTCACCATTGTTTGAACCCTGTGAAAGCACACATGGCCTATTTGCTGAGTCCTCCCTTCTGAGAAAATGGAACATGATACCAGGAAACGTACAATGGACTTTTTACAAAGAGAGAATGGGAGAGCCATGCCACTTCCTGCACACACAGACCTTATTATAGATATTAATATAGAGGGGTATTTATCTTGAGGACCTATATGCCAAAACATGTGGGAGAAATGTATTGGCTTTTTTGTGTGTTTTTCTATATGATTCCCCTTCAAATGCCCATATACAGTAGATCCTCCGAACTATAACATGCTTCTGGCGGTGTTGATGTTTTTGGTACCCTAAATAAAAAGTACAATGACCAGCTTTAAGCTTATAACCGAGCTTAACTGTTTTAGTTATATTATTTATGTTTGCATATTTCACTTAGATTTACATTCATTTCCCCAACACTTCAACAAAAATATCCTAGTCACAAAAAGTTAAGGTTTTTTTTACTTTTGGTTGCAAATATAAAATAAAATAATAAAATGTGCAGTGAAATTACATCATGAAAGTTGAGTATTTAAGTAGATCCAGGGATAGCATATGTATCGGTTTCTTTAATAATACTTCTTTATTTTCTTTCCATATGTAGCCCTTTCTCAAACATCAATCAGGTCTATAGTTTATGCCTAATAACACATTATTAAAACATATTATTAAAACATGAGATTAAAAATGCACATATCTTGAATGTAAAATTACTTTTTATATATTTATTCCTATTCCTGGCATTGTTACAGAGATATGTTTGATTTGAGCTGAAGATGCACGGGGCTTTCACATGCCACTGTACACATACTAACATCTACAGTATGCACATGCATCAAAGCCACGTCCTCTTCTTATGGAGATCCCAACCACACGCCCCTTCCCCTTAATTGCTCATTAATGAGATGGAAATATATTTCAGCCGCAAAGTTCGAAAAAATAAAAAACTGTAGTCGCACTCATTGAGAAAGCCATAAATCTAAACATTTGAAAAGGAATTAGTAACAGGAGCCTCCCATTCTTGTTCTCTGAAATATTTATGCGCCGCATGTTATATTTATTACAAGGCCGACTGTCATTCACTTTAGCTGAACTAACAGAAATTAAAAGTGACAGCAAGCTCATCAAGAATGAATGCCATTGTATTCTATGTGGAGCAGGGGAAAAAAAATCTAAGAATAAAATACAGGCATGTGCATAGAATTGAAAATACAGAATTGAAGGAATGGGGACAAAAGACTGCAGAAATGTAGCCTTTTAGATTATATTTGTCTAGTCTATGGCAAGAATAAGGTCTCCCCCAAATAAGCAATAAAAAAGCTTTACACGTATAACTTAATATTTGCATTGAATGTTTGAGATCCATTTCTGCAGACCAGTCTAATTGCTGGCTGCACTCATTAAAGGAGCTGGGGTTCTGATCTGAATGTGCTGAAGCTAAATGGTCAGGTTCCCTTGTGGGCAAATAAATGAAATATTAGTTTATTACATATTTAAATCTCCCTCCCCAGGCTGTCTTGCACTCTTTTTTCTGGGTTGGTTTGCATTATAATGTTCACCAAACAGTTTTCCCAACTAATGGCTTGCAACAAACGTGGTCCTGGGTTTTACAATTTTTTTCCCCCACATGCGCTAGATTTTCATAACAAATTACTGTGGTAACTGCTGAGGAAAAGAGAGAAGGATCCAACTTCCTGAAGAGGCAAAGGGGAAAAATCCATCTTTTAAGCAGTTACAAAGTTGAACGTCGCCCATGGAAGCTTTTCACAGTGTGTGTCCGTTAAACATTAAGGAGACAGTCAACTCGAGATAATACGTCAACTTGGTCGGAAAGCTGACAGCAACATTTGGCAATAGGAAATCCACATTGTATCCTGCTCCTTAAGGGATTAGATCTTTTATTGGAGACGTTCGGATACACTTTTACACTGGTATACATTCATTTTATTATTCCGGTTGGCATATTAAAGATAAACAGGACAGATTTTTGCACAGGGCCAATTCCAACCCCCAACAACACCAAAGATACCGTTCCTGTATTAAACTACACGATCTTTAGCTTCTTTAGATATTACTATATTTATCTGCGTTAGACAACTCCGACAAATCTTAACCCCCTATCCTAATAAATACCAGCTTATTCTATACTATAATGAGATGATAAAGGTGACTGCATAGAAATGACTTGGTGATTAAGTGTAATTACCACATTATAACCTGTTTACTACCACATTATTACCACACTATTACCATATTATTATATAGTGCACCCGAAATATTTGCTTACTTCACTTTGCTTCACATACTTTAAATAAATCACAACTTTAGTGTTGACAAGACGTGTAGACCAGCCTTTCCCTTTGTAAGACCAGAGGTTGGTAGAGTAGCAATACTTTTACTCAAGTAAGAGTACCGTTACTTCAAAATAATGTTTCTCAAGTAAAAAGGACTCATTACTCAGTACTTCATAATTACTCGAGTAAGAGTAGAAAAGTAGATTATTAGAAAGTAGAAAGTCAGATTATTTGTTTAATTTTGTGGTAATCTGGCAAAAAATAAAAAGATAATAAACAGATTTTGATATTTTCAAAAGATAAACTATAAATGCAAAAAATTAAATAAGATGTTCTTACATGACACACAGAGGTGGTAAAAGTACTCTTACTTTTACTCAAGCAAGTAACTTTGAGTACAGTTACTTCAAAATATTATTAAAAAGTATATTGCAGTAAAGCTACTCTATGGAGTATAATTTATTTAAAAAGATACTCAAGTAAATGTAACTGAGTACTACCCACCTCTGTGCAAGACAACATAAAATATGTCTTTGTTATTCACAGCAAATAATTCAATGTTGACAAATGTTGTAGAAAGGCTAATGGGATCTTGAAAATGAGGCCTAGATGTCCCAAGGATGTGAATATTTCATATCACCATGTGGTTGGCAAAGTAGTTTTTCTCAAATGCAAGAAAAAATGCATACTTTCACTTAAATTCAACTTTGTCTAAAAGCTGAGCACAACATTTGACAATAGAAAATCGACAATTGTGTCCTGCTCCTTATGGGACAAGCCCTTTTTATTGGGGAGCATGCATCCGGATGCACTTTTACCCTGACGAACAATGCTTTTATTATTCCTATTGGCATATTAAGTCCAAGGTCGCGTTTGAAATTCCAGACTGCTTTTTAAGTTCATAATCTAAGTCCTATCCATCAAAATGCTGATGTATCAAAACAAACAGAGCGGCACATACAGCACGGGACGGGCCCTGCCGAATAATCGTTAGGGGCAGCCCCCGCGCTCTCCCTATCTCAGGTGTGTGATTAAAATCAATTAAATCACTCCTCTAGTGTCAACCGGCCCAAATCTCCTGACAAATGAAACGGTGCTTTAGGAAAACGAGGATGTTCCCGGTCCTGTCGCGGGCTCGCCTCATATTCACAAATGAGATTAAGATTGGGCTGCTGAGGGATTTCAAAGGCCTGTTTTCCATAAGAGCATGAAACAGCCTGTGAAGCCCGTGTAGGCTACATTAAGTAGACTTGAAAGTGTCTGGAGCAGAGATCAGCTCCCAGCCCACAGTGAGAGTAACTAGCTGGAAATAGGAGCAGATTATTTACCTGGGCCAAACATGATATAAGGACTTTAGCAGAAGTGAGTCATTAGGCCTTAGCTCTATTTAGGACAATGTATTATTCTTTCTCAATCGCATGCATGGATATCATTCATGGTGTTCAGGGTGTTCCTAATCGTATTTTTGTTTTGTGAACCATACTAAATGCATTGTTATTCCCAAGTTGTAAATTACAGAGTTTGGTGAGTTCTTATTGACTTTGAGGGTATCCTTTAGCAATATGTTACTGTATATAATGTACAACCATAACTATCATAATCTATATAATAAATAATTCAATGAAAAGTGTATTTGTGGGTGCCATGTAACATATAAAATCTATACAAATTATATATATATATATATGTATATATTTCTTCATCCATTTCCCCACATTATTTTCCTGCTCATTATTGAGTCAGTCACACTTATTGACGGTTGCCCCTTGTTTAATTTTGGACCATAGTAAATTCTAACCTGTTCTCGAGGGGTAATGGGCTATTATGTCCTCCAGAGATGCTGAAGGTGCCCCAATGTTAACACACAGTTTGGTAAATAAAGTAAACAAAGTGAATGTTCAGGTAAAAATGAGACATTGTTATGGTTAAGACACGGTAGCGACCCATGGTAACAAATAATATTGTGTCATTGTGTAAATACACTTTCTTTCACACTTCAGCAGGTGCACAATTGAGAGGTTGTCAGTAATACATTTGCAGTATTTTAAGTCTGATGGCATAAATGCTTCAATTATTTAACAACTTCTCATTCTCTTTAATGCAGAATAATTAACACTGCATTCTTAATTGTTTTGGGACATCAATAAATGAATAAATCAACTGATAATAGGGCTGGTTATTTTCTGGTGAAGTCCTTTAGTATCATGGCATTATTATGAAATTTCAGAATTGAAAAAGATTGTTCTAATCGTTGTGATAAAAATTGTGATAGAAAATAATCTTTATTTACTTGACCTTTTGTAAACAGAACAAAAATTAGGGGGAGCCTGAGGTGTAGATTTGCATTCTGGAATGTCTCCAATAGAAGCCACTAAAAAGGACACAGTGTACCTTTAGTAAACTGTGTGAGTGAGCATAAAACTACAATTAAGGTGGAACTTTGTGAAGAAAATTACAAGGAATGTTATTGTAAAAAGTCAGCAAAACACTTTATATAGGCCACATTATATGGGCCAATAGAGTAATTAATACTTTGGAAGAAAAATCATTAAGCCATAAATTCTTAAAGCCCTCAATCTATTTATGACACTGTATTATGATTTGTCTGGTGCATCCATTAATGAGTCATTCATCTAATATTAATATGTATTAAATCGTCAATACAGTTTTCACACACCAGGGCGTTCGACTCTTTGCTGTGTTTGCTTCAGACAAATGAAGCCATTTACAGAGCATCAATATGGAAACATTAGGCGCCCTTGGTGTATTGTTCTCTGCGGTCCACAGACCAGCCCTCATCCCTCACTCACTCGTATACGTACGTTAGCCCGCTCCCCTCTCGGCAGGCCTCCTTCATGACGACAGGCACGGGGAGATCTGCTGATCCCATCTCTGGTGGGCCTCCGTAACCCCCCTTTGTAACATTAGGCAAAAAACGCTAAATCAAAGTGTGGAGTCAGGCCGGTGTGTGTGTTTAACGTCCCCCTGCTCTTGTCACCAATGACCAGGGGCGGGCCGCCACGTGTCCTTGCCCTATCCCCCGGTGTCCTATCACTCCTTTATCTGTCCACGGGGCATGGCCGCTCTCCCAAAGACAGCCACACATGCATGTTCAAGAAGGACCTCTTTTATTCACCTCCATACCCGTAGAGGAAATCACACGGCCCCAAATTGTACCCCTACAGCAGTTGTTTTATTCATGCTTACATTTTAGATCTCTTTCCCTTCAGCTGTGTCTGTGTTTGAATTGTGCCGGTAATGCCCAGGTTAGGCAGTTTTTGGATCTAAAATGGTCACTTATTTAGTTTATGTCACTGCTCTATACCAAAGGCAAAGCAAAAAGGAGTGGGGGAACTTTTTGGATTTGGAATGTAAAATGTCCATAATGTTACACATGCATGAGCAAAATCCACTGTTTGATTTTGTAGTATTTGATGTTTTAAAATTGAGCTTTAAGAGACCAAAAATGTGATTCTTTAAAAGGCAATAACCCCAAAACCAGTTGTTTTTTCGTCAGATTTTTCGACAGATTTTTCATAAAATTAGGAGTACATTGTAACACCTATATATGATGCATGTGTAAAAACAATCAAAATGTATATTTAGCTCAAAATTGTAGGCTCACTTCCATAGCATTTGTTTATGTTGTGACAGATTTTCTCACAGAATATACAATCTTTAATTTCATCTTTGCTGTTGAAATATTTTGCGGGAAAAGTGCGCCAAACTTATGTAGGACACTGACCTGTATTTCATTTTGAAGTGCAAAAAGAAAAAAAATATACTTTTTAAACTCGGTGGTTCTTGAGGGAAAACAATAACAGACAGTATGTTTATTTGCGATGAAGCTGCGCAGCACAAAAGAAAGCACATCTACACCGAGGGATTTTGACTTGACTCTTGAGAAGGGTACAACCAATATTCCCAAACTCATGCCAGGACTTGATTCTGCTGTATACTTTTTATTTTTTTTCTCCTTTATGAAGAATGATCAAATGAAGCATAGAAGAAGTGTTTCATCAGTCTGTTGCAGGGGTAAAGGGAGACTTTCAAAATAATCCCATAAGTAGATGAAGCTTTTTTTTCATCTATTGCTTTTTATTGTGTTTCGAGACTATTGGAGATGACAATTACCAGCAGGTACTTCATGAATGGTGCCACCTTTTCTCCCTCCTCTCTGGCTGTATCGCATGTCCTCACATCTAGCACCGTTGTTATTATTCAAGCCTCTCGACAGGTCATATTTTGTCAAATGAAATGCTGAATTGCTTCATACTTGGGAAGCTTGAAGTGATACATGTAAGTAGAATTAAATTACTCTATAGCATATTACAGCCTCGGTGGGATTGTGGCTGTTCTTCCATTTTTAATAAGTGCTTATTTCCCATGGGGCCTTGTTGGGCACTGTGGGTCAACAGTGTCCAAGAGGGCAAAGCTTGTTCACCACATTCTAGAGGGCCTTTAATTGCTTGAGGTTATGTGTGCTATTATCTTCCTTTTTCTCTTTCATTATAGAGGTGCAGAGGTTCCGAGTGACCCATCCTCTCAATTTTGAAAGCTCTCGCCGCGTTTAGCACACTTCAATTAAGCCGGCAAGAGGAGACGCTTTGCTGTGATGAGTTTGTATTTGATTAATTATTCCAGGCCTGTGTTTTAAAAGCCAATGCAATTTTCGAAAACAAAAAAATATCTACTTCCTTAGGTGTCCTGGGTCCACTCTTATTTATTCGGTTGTGATAATGTTACAACTGTAACAGCAATATTTTCGGCGTTCCCAAGAGTGCAGCGGTCTGACTCAAACATAATAACCCACGGCAGTGACTGTCTGACTCTCAGCCATTCTCATTCGGGCTCGCAGCTGATGCCATAACCCCGGCCCCTTCCCTGCAGGCTGCGCTGACGGCGGGCTCCGAGCAGCCACACACACCACACACACACACACGCACACACACACGCACACACACACAAAAGGACCTGTGGTGCCACATTAGCATGGGCACAAATGTTCACATGCAAAACACATGCACACACACATATGCTGGAGTAGATGACCAAGTTAGTGTACTGAAGTGCACTACTAAGAACTGAACTTAAGATTCCCAAGTAATATTGGTATTTAAAAGGTGTATTTTTTAATCTTCTTGGGGACATCCGGTGGCAAAAATGCAGATTGCAACAGCTCACTCAGCTATGGAAGCTCTGCAGGGTCATGCTATCCCGGAAACTAGATTACCTTTGAAAAAGACAAAATAAGTTTAGTTAAGTGCTCAGATCTGTGCTGTTATAGTAATAAGACTGAAATATCTTAACTACAATGGCTTCTTCCTGGTGTCTGGCTTAGCTTGTGGAATGCATACCACATAGAGTCAATATCATTAATAAAAATGAATTGGTCTTGCTGGCCAACATATATATATACATTTATACATGTTCAGTTATGGGTTTAAAGAATTACCCATAATGTAAAAAGAATGATTAGAATTGTAAAATTTAAATACACTACTAAGAATAATCCATCTATTTACAATGCATATTAAGAAATAGAAATAGAAATGTTGAATCAAATGAATGAGAACCCTCAGGGAGTTTTTCCTATGTGGTTTTATAATGCTTGCTGAATTTATGCACAAACCATTCCTGAGTCAGTAACTTTTAATTCTCTGTTCCAAATATGGTCTATATACTGTACCTCTAAACACAGGGGAATCATTGTCTCTGATGGCTTAAGTTTTACCCCGTTTCTCACTTTGCCCCTGGCCTATCAGAAGTTGAAGATAGTGTCCATCCATTGCTCTCATTAGAGGATTAGTTATCAGGTATCACACACTGGTCTGAATACTCCTTGTAGATGATTATTATAGTTTAGTCAAAGTTGTGTTTAGGAAAAAGTTGTAAAATATCCAGCGTTCATTTAACTCCAAACACGAGCGGAGTCCAAAACCTGCGCTGTCAAGTCTGCTTCAGCTCAAAGGGAGGAGAAAGTGAATGAGTGATCAATATAAACGCAGGTGTTTGGAGTGATCAGTAATAGTCCCTGGAATATATATATATTTTAAAAGGATAAATCACAGAAAAGAAAGTGAAAAGTTAAGTAGGACACTGTCAGGGATTCCCTGGGCACGAGTCGTGGAAAAACTGCACCGCACAAATGAAAAAGAACAGAGGAGAACTGGTTGGGGAATTCAAAAAAGAATAATTAAAAACTCAAATGGGGATCTTAACTGTGAGAAAGAGAGAGGTAAAGCCATAGAGGAAGTGAGTGGGAGAGAGAGTAGGTTTTAAATCCACCAACAAGAAGAATACACTGGGATGATAACTGCCTCAGCCGTAGGCTATTAAAATATTAAGCACCGCTGTCCGAGCTGGGAGTTTGGGCGCGGTACTGAGCAGTATCCTCGGCGGATGTGGGCCTGAGAGAAGGCTGCTCCTGCTCACTGCCCTGTGGGAGGCTGGGCTCAGGCATGAGGAACTGTTTAATGTTTCTCAGATGCCTGGCTCACTGAGAGAGCTTTGACAAGCCAACTATCCTGGGTGTGATTTAAAGGTGCGCTCACAGGGAGAAGGTAGGAGCTCAGGGCCTGTTTAGCTACCTGGTGTCTTTCCACAGGAAAAAGACTCAAGTTCTTTTACAAAAATCCCCAGTTGCTGAAAAACTTGGTCCCTGAAGTTTGAACCATTGTAATATGAAACAAAAGTCTAATGTTTCTTCTAGCTTTCGCTTAACTCTAGTGCCTACATTTACATTACTGCTGAAGCAACTCAATCTCTAAAATCAAATCGATACTGTTTCTATATAGTTTACTTTAGTTAACTTATCCTCACAATGTGTACATTATATACAAAGGATTTTTATATCTCATATACAGTCCTGGACACAATCCTTAGTTACTTTTAATGGGCATCAAATTTTAAGTGTGAAAAAGAAATGAGTACAAAAAACACATGATTTTACCATAAAATACCAAAAAGAAGAGCTAAAGAATGTGTGCTGATGAAACACACTGTTAAGATACACAAGCCAAACGAGTAAAGGTCTGCACATCAGAAAGTGTCACTAAAGACAAAATCTGAGACAAAAATCTTTCGCTTTAACCCACCACATAGATATGGATCAAAAATTAAGTACTGTAAGTCTAACTGAAAATTCATGGCACACACTGATGTACAGTGCAATAGTTTTAATCAGGTCTGAACACATAAAAGATCAAAGTTAATCCAGTCATACACTATGACGACAGTTTTGAGACACAATGAGTTCAAGTTTGTGGAGTTAAACCAGACGAAGATAGTTACGGACTAGAAACAAAGGGATTGGGCTTATGTGGGTAAAATACTGTAAAAATCCCAAATCCATATGATGATCCAGATCCACAACAAAAAAAATATATTTTGCTGCACATTTTGTGATACCACACAATTCATTTTAAAATGGCAAAAACACGCACACAGTACTGTATCTATAAATGTATGTTTTGAATTTTCCATTGTAATATTTTAAATTCGGGCATGTTAAAATGGTGATTATAGCAGGTTTGCATGTGTTCAGTGTGCAATGTGCAGCGTGTGCATCCTTGTTGTTTAGTTCAATGAGTGATGTTCCAATAGCTGCAATTGCCTGGAGCTTATTACACTCATAATGTATAAGCAGATACTTAGTGAGCGTATATCTAAATCATTTAGTGGAACTTCATTTAAGAGAACACATGGCAGGAAACACACTCTTATCTCAAACAGTGCAATTGTAGCCGTTTTATTGACTCTAAC
Source organism: Philypnodon macrostomus (assembly GCA_036025475.1). Classification (NCBI taxonomy): domain Eukaryota; kingdom Metazoa; phylum Chordata; class Actinopteri; order Gobiiformes; family Eleotridae; genus Philypnodon; species Philypnodon macrostomus. The sequence goes on from JAVQKC010154358.1 coordinate 23,091, forward strand.
AGATAACAGCAATTATTTCTCTGAGTGCGCTTTCTGGTTGCTGCCAAATGTGAGCTGGCAGATTATTAAAAAGACAAGTGGTCTCTTTGATACAGAGACAAAATACAAGGGGGTATTTTTAGCAGCCGTAAGGGGGTGCCAGCTTTGTTCAGGTGAAATTTTCTGCCCAGAGTAAAAAAACCATGTGCATTCGTGCAGTGCCTGTAGCGTGAAAGTCACAGATTAAGATACCAGCTCCGGCGTTTGGGAAAGTTGTTGAATATTCGGAGTGGCAGGTCGATGTGAATGTTTCATGAGATTACAGAATCATGGCATGTATCATGGCATTGACTTAAATTGTTAAAGTAGCCTGAAGTTCAGTGAAGGGGTGAGGTCTCTCATCTTTTATTCCCTAAACTATATGCTATGTGTCTGAGTCAATTCCGCTCTTCACTGGACGTCCTGTCTTTGCCTTCATGTTCCTGACACCCACTATTTCCTCCAGCTTCACCCTCTCTGTCCCACTTCTCCCTAGCTTCCCTCGGTCCAGGCCGCTTTGTCTCCTCTGTTGTCTCGCCCCCCTTCTCCCAGTAATGTCCCGTGTCTCCCTGGGACACTAGCTGGCAGGCAGATGGGACAGATGAGGATGGCAGGGATTGGCTAATCCCTAATCTGCTGTCTCCTTGCCACTCTGGACCGCGGAGGAGCGCGGGATGGGAGAGCAGAGCAGTGGAGGAGAGGCTGATGGAGCCAGCTGTCAGATGGAGAGTCTTTCATGGTCCTGCGCACACAACAGCTGCAGCGGGCCCGCCTGCACGCCTCTGCATTATTAAGCATCTTTTTAGTTGGTTCCAGATGCAGACCTAGCTGTGTTTACCCAGGCTTTGTGCTTTCTCCTCCCCCCCGCACCACAACCACATTGTACTACCACCTCCACTTCCTCCTTGAGCGCCCCGTCATTTCCCCGTTTCCATGTTGTAAGTTTGATGTGGTCAAAATCACTTGGCTCGTTTGTCTTTGCCAAAATGTAATGCGGAACGCTCAAGTACACGACCTCTGCACCCGGAGGCTGCGTTAACACCTCAATAGTTTAGGTTCATTTTGTATTTCCAGGTGGCGGACATGGATTTTAAATCATTTAAACGTGTCAGGACTTTTTCCGACTTTATGCCTTTAGGAGGAACTTAAAGTAAAGCTGAATTGTAATGTGCTGCCAAATGGTGGAAAAATATCTATTGATGGAAATGAATTTTTGCTGTGTCCAAGTTCTTTCAGACGAGAATGCTGTCCCTTTAACAGATATATTGTTGTATTTCAGGAAATATGTCATTCATTTTTAAAATGCTGCCGAAAAATAGTACTGTGTCAGAGACTGCCAGGTTCAGGATGTAGCTTTTCAGTCGTTTTCATTTCGAATCTTGTGCTTTTGCCTTCCAGAAACACATCTATCTCCAGTGCATATTGCTATATAATACAGGTGAATCTAGTCTTATATTCTAGACACATCTAGACACATTTTATATGGTGACATGGAAACTGCATTATAATAGTTTCATTTTCACTTTGTGTTCTATGAGCACATGTTTCCATTGCAGTAGCCTGAGTGACCAGTGGTATAATTGACGACACCGCAAAGGGGTGGCACGGTTTTGATATCAAGGCCATGTGTAGAACAGAAATGGTGGTAAAAGGTAATTATGGCATAATTAAATGGTTGCATGGCTGTAATTACAATGTGCCATCATTAGAACTGTACATGTCTGTATATTGAAACGCAGAAACTAGTTTAAACATGTATGTCCCAGTGTAAACAAACACAAAACACATTCACATATTCAAACAACAACCTTTTGCGAAAGCCAGCTTTGAGAGGGCTAATCTGTGCCTCGGTCCCTTCTCTTGTCAAGTTCAAGAGGGTTAACAAATCTTTACCTCCAGAACAGCCCTCCTCTTCCCCCTTTCATGTCCACATTTGTTCGCTGTATGTCCAAAAATCTACAGAGGCCCGTCCCGACTCAGTTGGGATTGGTTTAGCTGAAGAGCTGGAGGCTTTTCAGTTGCTGGCATCTGTTGTTCCTCTTCCCAGAGCTGCTGGCAGTCAGTTAATGGCCATGCTTGGGACCCAGAGAGAGAGAACAGTGGCTGATTTCCCCATAGCCATCGCACCAATCCCGGCACACCACCAACTGCAGATGAGCCACCAGCAGCTAGAAACATTCAGGCTAATGCTCCGCTTCTCTGAGAGTTCGGGGCAGATGTTTCTCACTTTGTGTGCTTCATCACATAACTCTACACTGTCAACTTTGTCTTTGATTCTGTGGGTATTTTGGTGCCAGCAGATTTATGGTTTGGTTCGAACATGCTTCAAACCTTTACACTGAACTTGTTAAAATGTATAGTTTATTTATCTCAATCTAGGTTGCAAATACTAGGATCCCACATCAACAAGTATTTTTTGCTGAATTCTCTGTCTATGGCCGCCGCATGGTTGATGTCGACTTATTGCGGATCATGCATGTTATTATTGGAGACACTGAGGGCTCACTCCCCAGCATCTGCATAATACTGAAGGAGGTTGCTACAGTTTAATCAGTATCTTGTTACTCTAGAGAGTAAGGCTGGATATGTTATCACTAAGGAGGAAGTTCAAATGAAGCTCGATAAATAAATTAATGCCTTGATGATTAGCTGTCACATAAGCAATTAAAATGACTTCAAATTATTCATTTTCAAACAGGTGCAGTCAAAGAAGGCTGTGATTGTTGTAGTAATTGTCAAAAATTGAACAATTTGTTTTGACGAACGTTCCATATGCACCGCTTATGAAAAATTAAATGCGACTTGCATAAAATAAATCAAAATCATTTAATAATAGAATCCCATATAGTCCCAGTGTCAAGGGGATTTTTGTCTCTTCTTTCAGTCATTTCCTGAGCTTCCTTTTTCTTCAGTTTTTCCTCTCATTTGCACGGCTGGTATAAATGTTCTGGGCTTTGGAAGTCACCGTGACAAAACTGTGTATAAAACTCAATCACATTCTTTTAGCAAATTATTAATTGTGACTGTCATAGTCACAGCATCCTCCTGACAATCTCACAACTGCCTCAGAAAAATACACTTGACAGCTCAAGACCCCAAATCCCACAATGAATTCGTCCTTGACACATCCTTAATGACGATCATCTTGATGATTGTAAATACATTATCATATCAGATCACGTCTGTGTTGCAATCATCACCTCCATTTCCTTTTAATTAAACAGCAAAACTGACACCACATCTGTCAAATAGGAAGTGAGACTTTTTTGAAATCGGTGTGAACTTCTTCGTTTTTTCCTTATTCCTGTTTCTCCACAAACAATAGAGAAGAAAACGCCTTTGAAAATAACAAGCTCTATCAGTGGCGCTCTCCTCCGTGCCCTCTCCCAGTCGTTCTCTCTATCACACACCCTTTTCTCCATTTCCTATCCTCCTTCTCCCAGCACTTGAAAGGCAGGGTAATGAGACAGCTAGAGAGCAAAAGGAAGGTGTCCACGGAGCATCAGTTGTGCGTGTGAGAAGTGAAAATTTACTGCAAATGAGACGATGCCCGTAAATTCATTTTTATTCAGATTACTGTCATCATACATTACGGCTTCCCTTGTAAACATTTGGCCTCGGTCTTTGTGATGAGGTGTCATTATTTGCCAGATTACGTTATTAAGCTATTAACACGTCAAGCGCAGCAGGCAACAATACAGGGGCACGCTTAAACAAGCTGAAGAGAATGGAGGAGGTGTCACTGGCTTGACATATGAAGGCACTTAATAGCTACAGCTCTGAGGACAGACAAGAGGAATTAAATAGACAGCTTTCCAGCGCAGAATGGAGAGCGCTATTCACAAGTACTTGAAACTGACTCAACTGTCTTTACAAGGCGATTATGTACCCGGACAGTAAATAAAAAGCAGTAATCTAGGGCTATGGGAGGTATATTTCCTTTCATGTGTGTGTTTATGACACATATTTACATGTTATTGTTCCCATTACTAAAACAGAGGCCTGTGTTTGATTCCTATTTGACAGGCCTAAATAACACAAGGCAGTGGTTACAACAGCACTATTATTAAAGATGATCAATAAATGCAGATTTTGTGATCATAAAATTGTAATGTAATAAATACATTTCAGAGTTGAATAAAATGTAATTAATGTAAACAATAAAAAGATCAAAGGTAGGAGATAGTACAGTTTGTTGTTATTGTTATTATTATTTTACAATTCCTTAAATGAATAAACAAAATAATAAAACAAACAAAAAGGAAAGATCAAAGACTCTTAGTTGTTATTACGACTGTGTAAATAATAACAATGTAAAGATTAAGAACAGAGATTTTATAGTTTGTAATTACATCAGATCAAAGGGAATCATTAATGTATGCAAAAAGACAAAAGGCTTTGTACTAATGTAATGTGGGAAAAATATATTTTTAGTGTTTAAATTAAATAAGCTCCAAACAAATACTAAAATATAACTAAAGCACAGTGTAGTTGTATATACCAGTGTTTGCCAAGCAGTGGGGCAGGCCTCTAGGGAAACAGATGTTGACATTATTTCACTTATTTTAAAATTCCAAACAATTGCCAAAACGATTCGACTTTTTCAAAAACCAAGAAGCGAGTCTGTGTCTTTGAACATTTTATAACAATAAAAACAAATCTCTTCACCAGGGTATTAAAAGATTAGGTGAAAATGCCATAAGAATTCCTGGGATCATTTAAGTGTAAATGCAGGTTGGCTATAGATAAAGTCTGCTGAATGAAGTCCTGCCATGATGCACTTTTAAAATAAATCTTCTATGGAATATGTTTGGTGTAATCAATGTGGACAATAAATACAGTTCAAAGATTAAAAAGTGTGTGCTGCCTTCAAACTATAACCAAAAGTTTTTGTTTTCTTGTTGTTGTTGAAATGTTTTATCAAATCTCTTTGCAAAATAAATAATAAAAAATGTCAGCATTATGAAATAAACTGCTGTCCCTCTGGTGACATGAAGAGGCTGCACATGGACAGCCAAGTCAGCGCTTTCCACTGGATAAACCCATAGTAACCTATTGAAATGGTTCAACCACAGCCAAAAAATCAGCCACGACAGCCAATGAAAACCGGCGCCTTGTTCAGCCAGCACAGCAGCTTAACAGTCTTAACACAGAATCCACCACTTATCATCATCGGCATCCAGCGCCACAACACTCCACCATGAAGAGGCTTGAGTTAAGCCGGTTAAAATAACACGAGACAATACATCAACAACAGCTTCCTCTTCCCTTTTGATGCCTGCTTAATTTGAATGGTACAATAGGCTGAATCCTGTTCTGGTGCTCGACCAGAGGACCACAGAGCTCTGTCCATCTCTCCTTCACATCAGAGGCTGCTAGAGGAGCATGGGGGCCCCTTGATACTGTGTGGGGTTGGCTGATAAAGGCCTTATTTCAGGGTCTTCCAGTGAGGGCTGGATTGTACTCCCCCAGCAGGGACGGCACGGACGCGATGGCGGTTTGAAGGCGCGTGCTGGAGAACTGCAGCTCGAACACGTGAATAGTGACGGAGGAAGTATAGAGGGAAGGGCCGATAATGGATGTTACCAAGAGACCTCACCATGCATATGACACCTTTAAGCTTTAAATTGAATAGTTTAAAAGTTCAATCTCTCTACTTTCCCCCTTTTGTTTTGGGAGGCTATAAATGTGGCCCTGGTGGTATTTAACTTTTCTTCTGAGCGCTGACACATGACTGAGGTCCCATTACTGCGCACAACCCCTGTTTTCTATTGAGGCAAGTGATACCCATTGACCGGTATGGGCCCTGTGAAGCATTTTACCTTGGGCTCATCCAGGACTTGACACGACCTTTGAACCTGAGGAGCACAGCTGTCAAATGTCTCGCCTGTCAGTCCCTTCGGAAACACACGGATTCCTCACATCTAGCGCACACTCCAAATTGTCCGCCACAATTGTTGCTTTGAGCTGAGACACACCTAAACATTGAGAATTCAAAGCCAAGTTTTGCAAGAACACAAAACAGTGTATTTATAACTTTGCAATGCAGTTCTGAAATGCATAGATTTAAATTAGCCTCCAATGCAACTCAATAGGAATTTACTATTCCTTAATTTTTCAGTGTGGTGTAGAAGGGCCTCATGAATACCCGCCGTCATCTTCATAAACATGTACATGATGTGGGAGGGGAAGATGCTGATCACATTATAAAAAGTGGGAGTGAAAGAAGCTAAAATTAGCAACTGCAAATACAAGTTTCTATTGAAAAAGCAGAGGAAAAAGACACAATTTCCCTTGCATGTCTTGATATGCGATCTAAATTTGCATCATTGTCTTCTTTTTGCTCCGGTCCAGGTTAGTAACAGCCAGCACAGTGTATTTCTGTGAATTGCACTGAGCAGGCTGGTGAATTTACTGTGACAGGAGCACCACCAACTGGTCAAAAAATGTCTCCTCACCATAAAACACCTGACTCCTCCAGTCTTCTGATGTGCGTTGAAAGATTAGTCACATGCATCCAGTTGCAACCTCTACATTTAAACAGTCTTGATTTATTCTTAGTGTGATCTGAAAAACAAGCAAGGCGTTTTTTTTTTTTCCTTCCAGCTCAAAAACCCCTTCGGAGAGGTTGACTTCATGGTATCCATCATCATGCATCTTTAATGACGTCAGGCCAGGAGCATGGGGTAAAATCACAGTAGTGGCCCGAGGCTAAAACCAGCTAAAATGAGGTTCCTCTTACCCCTTCCCACGCAGAGAGAGCGATGCGCGGGCCGAGAGGGAGGGCACATCGCACCCATCGATCGCTGATGCGGCCACTCGGTGCGCTTGATGGATACATTTGCGCTGAAAAAATTCTGAGTTGGAACGTGGAGGGCCTGAGCCGTAAGCTGCAGAGACAGAAGTGTGACAAACGATGGATGCCTTGATTTATGGGTCCTTCTGCAAGACTGAGGAAAGGACAATCTCCTCTCACCCAATTTGGTTTAACTGTAAAAAGGGCCATCGGAGACTCAAAGCCCAAAAAAGTCTAAAAGAAACTTCTCTCAATTCAAAACACATGTCAGAAACTGGAGCAGGCGAGTAACACTGTGCTTTTGTCTCACTCTAAATTCTGTCACACAAATCCCCACATTTCCCCCAATCTATAATTCTATTAGTCATGTCACATCCATGCTCTGAAAAAACATTTTGTATTTTTACATGATAGAGATAAGGCCTGGGCTCCAGTTCAGCTCAATTACATACACTAACCTCTCAAACAAATAAGTCAAATATAGCTCAGGGCCAACATGCATTTCATGTCACAGAGAGCAAAACAAAAGCACAAGCAATAAAAAAGATCTCCCACATTTCACAGTGTACAGTATTTCGGAGCCATTTCCTGTAAAACTCTGTGATAGTCTGAGTGTGGCTTGGAAACATCTTTCAGTTGCCGAGCCCCCAGCCTTGACCTCGGGGGTCAAAGTCAGTCAGCCTCTTCCTGTCTGTGGCTTTTCCCAGGATCCCCTGCCTGTCGGCATGTCAGCACCTCTCCTGTCTCCTCACCAACTCAGGATGTTGCTTTTGCCTTCCAAGAGTTTCCTGAAACCGGAGGAAAAAAAAAGATCGGTTTCCATGCAGGGGTCAGTTAGTGTGAAAAAAAAGAGAAAATGGCATTAAATATCACTGTTCTGTGTATTTGACTCAATTTTACAAACTGGATGGCCTATGACTCGAACCTATTTGTGGATGTGAGGATGCGTTGGCCTTTCGGGAACCAGCAAGTCAACAGAAGCATCCATTTCGAAAGCTGATCACTAAACTCCAAATGTTCTTATTTATTTTCCAAACTACTGTGCATTGACATGAGCCACAATTTTTCACCCTTATGCATGAAGCTTATTTTTGGAAAGACCTCAGAAGCGCTGCTATCCACTAAGATAATTAAAGTTAGCACTAAAACCGGGTCATGTTCACAATGGTCTGATTAAAGGGCATGATGGACAATTAAGGGTGACGTTGCTAAAAAAGACGAAACGGTTTCATCCAGAGGTGACTGGAAATTGGGCCGTGGCGGGGCCTTTCTCTCCACTCAATGTTTCTGCAGGTACTGAAAGCAAAGAATGAGGGCTAAATGACAAGGTTGCACCCCTGGCTACAGACGTCCTGATTACTTTTTGTCTCAAGCCTTACAGCAGCCCCAAATAAAGCGGCAGTTCTAAAGCTATACACTCAATGAAAGGACTGTGTTTGTGACGCAGTAGTTGGCTGCACACACCTTTGTCTCAACTTTGATATTAAGTCTGCCACGGATGCTTAAAAATTCTTCCCTGCAGTATACGCGTAACTCTTATTCCCTCGCCGAGCAGCCCAAAGAGTATGTGTGTATAAATGGAAGGCCTGTCATTTCACATTCATTAAAAGTGAAGTTCCAAAATTAATAATGTAAAAATATGGGTTTTAATTAGTCTTCTATTCTGCCCAATGTACTTAAATTGGATCATCTGGTCCCCGATGCCCTTTCACTTAATAAAGAATTAGCCTGTGATGTTCTGAGCTTGACAGGTAGGATAAAGTGGAGAAAATCACTGCTGTTATATAAAGGATATATCCGTTTGTATGTAATTTGCAGCTTAGTCAATTTGACAGGGGGGAGGTTCCCAGCCATGGATCCCGTGCAGCTTTTTTCATTTAATGCATTTCTATCATGTTATGGCGTGACCACACTATTGCCTTGTGCTGCTCACTTCTGTCATATAATTAGTGACATTAATCCAATTTGATTGGATGTCTTGCTCATGTTGAAAAAGATCATTGCTTTAAAATGCACCTAGATTGCATTACATTTTATGAACTCAAAGAAGAAGTTTATTAAAAATCACTTTAAGAAATTTCAAATGTAAGAGAATTTTAAAGAAGCATTAGGTAGAAATTTAAAAAACGCCTAATTGTAACTTAAGTATAAAGCTCTATTTATCAAATGAGGTCCCTGTCCCCAAATTCTTGTTAAACACTTAATTTACTGATGAGAAGAAATGTTTGATAATATGCAAAAAAATATTTTTGCAAAAGGCCTTTTCATCTACAATCTAACAAAGTTTATTAGTGAAGTTGCCTAAATAAGCTTTAAGTAAAAATGTGTTATTTTTGTGATGAGTGAAGAGTGATGTACACTGCTTTAAAGGGACTGAAAACTGTTCTGACTCATGAGTGTCCAAATTGTGAAGCTTGTTGTATGTAGGAGGTTAAATAGGAGGTTTAAAGAAGGCTTTAGTTGAAAGCATATGGCTTCTATGAGTGATCCTTACATTCAGTGGCCTTATACTGGTGTTTGTGCGCCTGAGTGGGTGTTGTCGCGCTATTCTCAGGCAACGAGCCCAGACAGCTCTCCCTCTCTCTCTCACTCCCTCGCGCGGGACAGGCACAGCTGTCAGATCAAAATCAATCGCATTTTAAAGGACGTGCGAGCTAAATATTTCATTCTTGCCTTGGGAACCAATTAAGTGCTACATATGAAGTCAGAAGGACTGGTTGAGCCGGAGCCGTACTGGTGCGTACCAGCTGCTCCATTGCTTACACCAGCCCCCCCTCCCCTTTTACACCATGCAAATGTGTCAGTGTGAACGCTCGAGTTCAATTACCTAGTGATGTTTTAAAAATGCACCAAAGCCAGACTGGCAGTCCGGAATTGGAGGGGATCCACCCCAGGTATGTTGTTTATTTAGTTGTTGTGTGTTGTGCTGGCTGTAACCCATTTGCCCTGATTGCAGATGTAAAGGATCGGAGGAGGGACCAGGGCCTTCAAAGTGCCATGTGTCAGTGAACACCTCACGCCGGATGGCAGGGACAACTGGCATCTATTCCTCAAAACTCATCTTGACCCCGGCCTCCAGCTCTCTTACACTGCACAACTATTCCCAGATAAAAAAGAATTTTCATCTTTTTGAATCTTTCCTCTGGGTGTCCTCGTATATATTTGCTGATGCTAAATTCTGTGCCTTTTTTATTTGCTCTCCTGTCCACTTGTCTATTTCTGCTTCTCTTTAATCAGATTCCCTGGGCATGATAAATCATGGTCTATGTATTCCTTTTGGATTTGAACAACCGTGGCGTCCTTCTGGAGCATCTGCTTTGTCGATTTAAAGGACGAGTAAAACTAGACTAAAAGTATGTGCTAAGACTGAGGCAAAGCAGGGGGTGAAACAGATTAGAGAGTGAAGGAGAGCAGAGAAGTCACACTAGGAAGGTTAAAGTGTGTATGTTGAAGAGAGGGGGGGGTTTGTGCAACAGTGGCGTACAGTAATCGCCTGGAAGAGGAAGCCGTGAGCCCTAAGTGGAAAAGAAGATATCTGCAAGAGTAAAGGAGAGAAGTGATGGAAAAACAAAAGCGGCGGAGAGAGAGAATGGGGAAAAGTGAGAGACGGCGCGAAAAGGAAACGGTGTGAAAGTGAGTGAGAGGAGAGCGGAGGAGAGCGGAGGAAAGCGGAGGACTATGATTGATAACGGTGCTGACAGAACCCCTCTGGCCATGCTCTCTGTGGCAGTTTGGGGAGACAGGGCCTCCCCGTGTGAGACCGAGCCGCCCCTCGCCACTGTCCCTGCACACACTCCACATCTGGTGGGATCGCCCACGCTAGGTCAGGGGTCGCTGGCACCGTGGGGGCTACATTTCGGACTCGCATTACCCAGAATTCTCAGAGTAAAACATGGGGCCTTTTGGGTATGCTGCAGTAATCAGCATTTTGAAAGTACAAACATGAGCCTAATCAGTCCTTGGTGAAATTGTGTTTTATGCTGACCTTAGAATGAGGTAATATCTGAAAATGTTTTTTAATATGCCCTTAATGAAATCCTAATGATATCCACAGCCAGTAGTGGAACGAAAGAGAAAAGAACTGTCAAGCGATTCATATAAACTCACTAAAGGACTATATAGAAGTTGGCAAACAGAACCTACACACACTAAATTTATATTAGATGAATATTCATAAAAAAGCAATCTTATAATTACGCCTTAATTAAATGTTGTTTAAAAAATAAGAGCAATACTCCACTTTATGTATCCAATATGCTATGCTATATAAAAAACAAGTGCAGAGAACTAGTGATACTAAAGCCTATTACAGCTAACTGATAATGGTATAAAAAAACTCACCCAGTAGATTACAGATTATCTGATTATCTGTCTCAAGATGTTGAATAATTGGATAATCCATGTAAAAATATTACATCTTAAAATACGTAATCTCACAATACACTTTAGGGGTGGGCAATATAGTCAAAAATATATAATCACAATTTTATTAAGCCAAGATCACAATTATAGATGATGTTGTATTTTTTGTCCTACACAGAAGACTACTGGTATCAGTGTCTTCACAAAACCTTTTTAACTACAAATACAATGTACATCATATTCAATGTTCATCATAATACTTAATGCTATTTCTATTTTCCTTTTTAGTAATATGAACACTGGCATTGTCAAAATTACCGTGATGAGCAGAGCATGAATAAATGCACTTTGGATATTTAAGTGTCTCATATCATATTGTTGGGCCTAACTTTTTTATATACTTCTATTCTATTATATCTAACCCTAACCCATAGATCCAACAGCATGGCCTGTACTTTTGCTCATCTTATCTTCTTATCTACATCCAGAGGTTGGTAGCCAAAAAAATGTACACATGTAAAAGTATTGTTACTTTAAAATACCCACTGAGTAACAGCTGAGTAAAAATATCAAATAATATGCAAATGTGGGTCTTTCCATACAAGGAACTATTTTTTAGTTCCTTGTTAAAACTAACAACAACAACAACAACAACAAAAACACAACTTTCCTAACTTTCTAACTATTTTAGATAATATACAGAGATGTGAGTGCAATACTCTTTCTTGAAAAGCAAAAATGTATTGCTACTTTAAATAATAACATACTAATATCATATAATATATAATATTATTATTAGTTGAAATGGAAGATTTCTATTACTACTATTTCTATTTTTTTTGTTCACTTGCACTTATTAAAATGGGGAATGCAAACAGTAAATAAAGACCAAAAATATGGTATTGTTATTTTTAATGACATTGTTTTATACTCAGAGCCCTAGAACTTGATGATACCACCTGATCTGGTGGCCTATTCTTCTTTGTACAGAAAAGGCAGTGTTTAAAATGTGAGCTGAGATTTAGTGGCACTGCACTATGTGTCCTCTGAGTGTGTTCACATCCACTTTATGTGTGTGCATTACTGCCCGTGTGTGAGGAGACAACACTGATGAATTAGAGATAAATAATGAAGTAGCTCAGGGACTGATTTGTGATAGCAAGAGGGCCCATCAACAGAGAACACTAATACTTTTGAATGCTATGCTGTTTGATGTTGATCAAGTTCAACTTGGCTGACAGGGCTGAGAAGACTGTGGGGAGCACAGGGACCATAGCAGAGAACCTACTCAGACAGGTGAAAGAGGAGAGGGACAATAGCACTCAGACACACTCACTGAGCAGACAGTCAAATACACACACACACACACACACACACACACGCACACACACACTGCACACACTTATTTAAACACTTTCCCTTTAAATAAGGAAGGGTCAACACACTTTCCACACTCAGGGATATTCAAGAGAACACAGTGGAATATTTAGCTTGGTGAAATTCTCACTCTGAATATTGCAGCACTTCATGGATCCACATCTATAGACATTCATGACATGCCACTGTTCCACCACTGCTCGGGGCACGGGTCATTTTGAAAGTGTCACCATTTAACCGGGGGGAGGGTTGGGTCTCCATACCTCCAGCATTAGCCCATGTGGGCAGAGTTGGGGTGTGTGGAGAGCGTGGCCTCATTATGAAGGAGATAAAGACCGTTAAGGCTGTTTGGTCTTGGGCCGGCTCCAGCCCCTATGGTGAAACACACCTGCTCCCCTCTTTAAAAAGCCCTGCTCCAGTTTAGCTCTTGGCCACGGACGAGTAATGACCTATCCAGGGGGCCGTAACGCCCGCTTCGTTTAGCCTGTCGTTAAGACCCAGAGTCAGCAGCATACTGCGGCACAGTACCGTGCCAAAACTCAGAACAGGGTGTCCTTGCCAAAGATCTAACATCAAGCCTACTCTGTTAGAATATGGATAACTAACTAGCAAACTGCATTAATGAAATGGCAGAGTAAATTTGGCAGCTTTACTCTCCACTTGAAGAGTTTCTTTTAGACATATTGTCAGTTGGGTTTGATACTTTGATAATTCAAGAATCATCAACATGAATATAAAAAAATAAAAGAATAAGCCCTTGTATTGTGGCCAATAGGAGTGCACTCAAGACCAGTATCCACTTAGTAATTAGAGAACATAAAGTTACAGCTTGACACTGCTTGGTTTGCCATTGTTGTCCTGTCTTTGAACACACTTTAAACACTAACACACTTCTGTATCAGTCTAACATGTATAGGTGCACATAAACACACATTTTACGTGACACACCCGAACACACACATCACATATAAAGATTTCCCAGTTTCCCAGTTATGTTTTCATCAAAGCTTTTCTTTGGCACTACAGAGCAGCGTCAGTATGGTAATGTGTTGTGCTGCCTGGAAAGCTGTCAAAAAGCTCCCACCTTGGATGAGAGACCACGGTAATTCAACTGGGCTCCTGTCTTCTGTGTGTTCAGGTCTCCTCATTATTCCGCTTTGCAGGGTAATGGCGTCTTGCACTGTTTTATCTGTCAGCTCACAGCAAACTATAGTTTTTTAGCCCTGTATATTAGATGCTAACATCAAAGGCAGCTGTCTTGACACAGGAGAGAAAGAAAAAAATTGTTGCGTAAAAAAATGGAAACACTCCCGGTAGGCGAAAATTGAATCTCTTTACGTCTGGGGTGATGTGTGTATTGAGAATAGATTTGCTGGTTGGCGTCTATGTGTTTGTTCTCGAGTAAACAGCAAGCCTTGTTTGGGTGTAACTGTCAGGTATATGCGTGTGCCCCGTGTGAAAATGGGTTTGTTCGCAAAGTGGGAGTTAGGAAAAAACAGCAACACAAATTCACTCTAGCTGTCTGATCAATGGGGATTTAAGTTACCAGTGACAACTGCATAGCAGATGTCAAGAGACATAGACCCCTCGCTTTCCAGAGTGATGCTAGCCGCCTTTTCTATCAGCAGGGTTTGTGACTTGTCTCTTTTTACCCAACTGAACGCTTCTGAGAAGTCATTTGTACATGCGCCACATCATTTCAGCGCACATTCTGTTTGGAGTTTTATTCAAGTTGGTAGAAAAGTAAGCTTCCAAAAACTCAAGTCTGGCACCATCCCGTCTCCCTGTGCACTCACCTCTATTCGGGCATGTGGGGTTCCTGCCCCTTGGGTGGAGCAGGATTGTCTGTGTATCTTGTCTGAGGTAACATGGCTGTTTATAGGAGTAGATGAATGTGTGTGTGCGTGAGGGGGGTTCTTTAGAAGACGAGAGTAGAGCAAATTAAAACTCACCGCAGGAAATGAGCGCCCTTGGCACTCCTCTTCCCAAGCAGCTGCACACACCCCAACCATCATCTGCCATTTTGACACATCCACGGGGCGTAGCAGGCAGCGACAAGGGGGGAGCGAGGGGTGCCAACGTGACACCCACGGCTGTAAGCATCGCCGGGCCGCAGCCTCCAGCCAAACAGGTGTGTGACATCATGCCGCTGGTTCCTCTTCAGGGGCCCGGGGAGCAGGCTGGGGGACCGCTATGGAGAGGGGGGTGCAGGAGGAAACAAAGGGAGGTTAGGTCTCTACCTGACAAGCTCATTGATAACGTTTGGGACACGAGCCCTGAAGTCGATGGCAAATTGCCTCTAATGTCTCCCGGACATGGGCCAAAGTCAGGTGCTGGGCGCTAAATGGGCTCATTAGTTATGATTTTTTTTCTTTCTTTTTTGGACTTTGATAGGAGTTTTACCCACAGACAAACACACACAAGCATGAGCACATCATGTCAGAGATAGCTGGAGCCAGAGGGCTTTTGCAAACTTGGGACGTCATCATAACTCAAGACAGGGTTATGGTAGAGCCCAAGTGTTGAGACCTTTTGCTTTCAGATCTTGCAGCACATACAAAGCAGTTGTTCTTAGGTTTGAGTCTTGATTTTACTATTTTTAACAGGTTTGCCCAGCTGAGTAGTCTGGAGAATACACAAGTGAAGTCGGAGTGATCAGAAATAACTTTTTGTTGGATAATGCTCACCTTTATTCAGTGAATTTGTAACAGGACAAAACTTAACAGGGACAGACAACAAATGAAAGGGGCACGTACCTATTTAGAATTCTCTGCACGTCTCCCACATACACCCCTCTTCACACTTCAGTCGAATCCCCCAGCGACTGATCCTGTAACAGAGGAGAGGGAGGCTGTGAGTAGCCTGGGGGGTTCCTAAAGGCACCCGTCTGGGACCTGCTTCATAATCAGTGGACAGAGAGGATAGTGGTGCTACGGCTTCCCAGAGCCACTCTTCCCCCCTGGCTGCCCCAACTCTGGTGAGCACCCCAGGGCTACCTGTTAAGGTGTTCCCCCTGGTCCAGTCTCTCTTCCTGGGCAAAAAAACTCACATGAAGTCTCCAGAATATAGTGTATAAAACATGCCATCTGATTGGTCAAACATGCGGATTGTGTGTTGTTTGTCAGTGTTTGTGTATAAAATGCATGTTGATGTACACATTCTGGCTGTTTGGGCACATTACGTATGTGTAAGGACAAACACTGTCGGCTTGTGTATGTGTGATAATGCATACATATGCATGTGCTCTCAGTGTGCATATAAAATGTTTCACAGGTTTTCTTGTGATACTAAGAGAAGCTATATTATTAGTTGTCAAGGAAACATTGCAGGCGGGAGGAATTACTCACCCACATGGACATAACTGTAGCCAAATAACAGCCTGGACAATACAAGTCTCTTGACAGACCTGTTTGGCCCTTATCGCCAATAATTCTTGTTAATAATGTGGAATGGCTCTAATTAGTCTGCAGTGAAATTAACTGCTGCAGACTAATAAGAAATAATCTTGCAGATAATAAATGTTTAAAGAAAGTAAAACACCACATGGCACACCACGCTGGAAATATGGAACCAGATGTGCATTTTAAATGGTTTCAAAATGACACATTGTCTGAGATATATAAGTGTGAGTTTTTATTGTAGTTACTGTAGATATGTAACATTGGCTGTGTTTCTCTTTCCATAGTCAGAAACAATATTCCCTTGACTGTGCCTCAGGGTATATCTCCTCCTTTCTGCTGTTCAACAGCAGACCTCAACATCACTGCTGTTGTAGATGCAGAAAATACTGTAGTAGAAGTAAGCAACTGGGGAGGCAGGTCTGAGGCTGCAGCCCTGGACTTTCTAATGCAGGCCCCGGCCAAGGGATCTGGGAGACATGGTGGATTTTAACAAACACACTGACCATTTCCAAATGTGCCGTGTGTGCTCAGCCGTCCGTGGCTCTCCAAGATATCTGGAGGAAGGGGATGGGTGTTAGGCAGGAGGGGGTGTGCAAGGCAGAGGGAGCCAGGACGATGCCATCTCTCCAGTTTGGTTTGGTCCGAGCACAGAGCCAGCTGGCCTCATTAGGACTTGATGGGAGGCGGGCTGGCATGAGACGTGCACATGCATGCGCACATCAACAAATGTAGTGTGAAGCGTGGCCTGATGCCCGTGAAAGACCCACACCAAAGTTTTTTCTATTTCCGCTCTTTTTCATTTTTTACTGAGCAGTGTGGCCTATTGACAGAGAGGGTGCATGATGTGAGAGAACATGATCATTAGTTTGTGTCTCTCTTTAAGGCGCTGTCTTACCTGGCTCACCTGAAGGGGCCAAGTGCGCTTGAGTGGATGTTTGAGGGAAGCGGCGGGTTGGGGTTGGATGGAGTGGAGAGGGTATAGTGGGATGAGAGGATATGATTCATGGTAGGGCGAGTTCATCACGAGAGACGGCCGCTGACCTACAGTCTGAGGGCCGCTGGACCGGAACCAAGGCCTTGTTCCGACAGAGCGCATGCGGCGTGAGCTGTGACGGATGGCGGCGGTCTGTTTGAGAGCCCCCGAGCAGGTGTGTGTCTCGCTCACATCTGCAGGCGAGCACAGTGAACCGAGACCAAATGGCAGACGCACGGGGCCCATCGGGTACCTGTGCACTGAGACACACTAATGATTATGGATGCAGGCCTATTAACGGTCACATCTGTAAGGGAGAACAACAACCAGCGCACTGGGAGTGAGTCAGCACTTTTGAGCCCCCGCTGGAACACAGACATGCTGGTGTCAATGTGGAGATAGAAACTCCAGTCAAAATGCTGCCTTTCACTGCACTCAGATCTCGGCACTGCACCCTCCTCCTCTTTTGACATAAGACTTCTCAAAGTTTACTTGTTGAACTCAAATTTTGACACACCCTTTATCAGGATGGCAATTGAAGGACATTCCAAAAAGTAAAAAAATAAAAATAATAATACATCAGGTAAAGTGCATTACCAAATTATCGAATGAATTCATCAGCTTAACAACCGTGTTAAATATTCATTCTTTGAGTATAGGTAATAAATTAAATATAACTCATCGACTCATTATTTAAAAATGCATAATATGATTTGCATAGTTTTATCCTGATAGGAAATAATAATGGGTAGTTGTCTTGTAGCGTCTTTCATGACGGATGAAGCCTGCATCTTTTTGTTCCCTCATCATCCCTCTCTCCTACTTGCTTCTCATTAAAGTTTTAACGGAGGCTGTTTTAATTGTCAATCCTTTGACAGGTTGATAAAAGCAACTTGACAATTAAGTTCATTGGCTCTGCTATGCATATTAATTAGGTCTTATTTGGGTTTCTATTGTTATTGGAAGGAGCACTCATGGTGTAGCAAAATGTCATCCATTAACTTCCCTCTTCACAGAACTTAATGTAATTAAGCTTGCTATTGTATGACTACGAGAGGAGACTCTAGAGAGCGGAACTTTTGGTATTCATTGTATAAATGAGTAATGCCGTTCCTGTGACACTGCAACAACGCTATTTCACCAAAATCAACTGTTCACAACTTTATTATCTTTAACAACTGCCGCCTGATCTTGTTTGGTTAATGGACAAATGAATCCACTTTGATGTCATTGTGTGTAGGCCAATGGGCAGACAGTTATGTTTATGTGTAACAGCGATGAGCACTATGCAGAATGAGGAGTGGCTGAGCTCTGGGAGGTGAAGGGAGAGAATCGAAGGAGTGCTGGGGTTTGAGGGGGTTGTTCAAGGAGATTACCCAGTGCACCTTGCTCAACTCTGCAGGCCCACACACTCACATCAAAGTGGTACCCCCTATCTGCCCGAGGCTTAGTCGGCCCCTGTCCACCCCCCGTGTCACTCCATACATCCTCCTGTTCATGTTGAATAATTGACAGTTCTGTTTTACATGCTCAGCATTTGCCAGGACATGGAAGTGTGACTCCAAACAGGGCATGACTCCGAGAGGCGCTGTGCGTTGGGTCGACTTCATTAGAATGTGCCATAGTAATGCTTGACGCATCCTCTGAGCTGAATAACATCAAGAATAATCCACAGAGGGGTAGTCTGCTGAATCAAAGTGCTAGACGCTGTAGTAAAGATGCATTTTCACTGTGGTTTTATCAACTTAATTGCTTAAGTTGCTTTATGAGTTCTCACGTCCCACAAGTGTATGTTTTCATTCCATTGCCAGCTTCATGGAGTGAGCAACAGCTCCCATCATTACAATGCAAACGTTCTTCTGTTTTTTTGAAGGTACAAATGTAGTGTCTGGTGTGTACTTAGAATGGGATTCTGCTGAACTTGTTGGATGTCACTCAAGACTGCCAGAATGGCCGCGTATAGCAAAGGACAATGACTGCCATGGGTATGTGAAGGGGGCTAGTGTGTTTGTGCCAGGGCAATCTCTGAAGTCAAATAAGCCATTATCAGTCTGTCAAGCCAGGTCTCATGGAGGTCTCTTAATAACAGTTAGGCAGTTTGGTGAAGTCTCCATGAACGCCTCAGTAATAGCTTTTTACAACTACTGCAGAGGAATTAGACAAAGAAGTGAAGTGACAGTTTGGTAAGGCCTTTAATACACATCACAATATGTTTCTTATTTACATTGTATTGGATTGTGAATTGTTGTAAACCCCTATTGTAGCAACAGCAGTACTTGTAGTACAGTATAGTCTTTAAAGTAGGCGAGTGGAAGGCCGGGCTGTTCATTTGATAGTTTACCTTGACCCCTGAAGTGTGTCGCTCGCACCCTGAGGGCTTGGGCTGGCAAAACCTTTCTGCACAGCCCCATGGGAATGATAATCTCAACGTGGGCGTTTACCACAGACACCAGACACAACACCATTAGCCACAGCTCTGCTGCTGCTCATTAGGACCCCCGATCGATATAGGCGGCCACAGAAATCGCCAGTGCTGCGGAACCAGCTATCACTCTTCAGAGTTATAATCGTAAACAGCACTGGCCCAGATTCAGGGCAGCACCCTACTTTCACCGTTGGAAATAGAGAGCCGTGAGGGCAGTGACTGACGGGAGGCCTTGTTCTCAAACTTCATCCTCATGATAAAATTAGAAGCAGTTGTGGGATGGTTGTGTCCTCCTGGGTTTATTATTATGACATGGTTGCCGCAGAAAAGCACTAACACAGAGATGCATTTTACCCTGGACATATAGAGCCTGATGTCTTTCTCATTGAGTGTCAGAAACAAATGAGCAGAACAAGAATAACATTAGGCCAAACCAAACATTGTGCTGAGTTTGTAGTGTAACCTGAAAATGTGAAAGACTAAATCTAGCAAGCTATACGGCTGGATCCATCAGCTAAATGTACAATGACCTGTCTGTTTTTAACATATTTGCACTCACAGTGGGACCCCCTGTTTGATACCCAACCCCCCCCCTCCCACAAGATAATTTAATTATTTCCCAATTTTTGCCCCGTGAAGCGTGAGTTGTCGAGACATTAGTCACAGGAAATTGTAGATGAAAAGGCGAGAAGGAGAAAAAACAGGAAAGTCCATTGGTTTCGGGCAGAGTAGAGAATAATATTGAGGCAAAATTGTGAAAATAAGAAAAAGGGGAGATGTATTGATTTTTGTTGGAGCCAGGCAAAGAAAAGAGAGGGAATAAAGAAGTGCTCTTTGGCCGATGTGTCCAAATGATGTCTCAAGGGAGGTTCTTAATGGTAGGGGGAGGGGTGCAGGGGGGTTACGGGGGTGAGGTGGGGGTGATGGGGGCAGGTGCCTACCCTGACTAAGGCATGGAACTGCCCTTAGGCTAGGGCTAATGGTATTGGCTGAGCTTACTTTAAGCAGCTCTTTCCTAATGGCCAACTATGAGTGTGCCACAGGATAGACAGGTATTGATTGCTTCAAATGCTCTTGAGTTGACAAGAACTGAAAGTCCCTCAAGCATATACAATCTTGCAGCAAATTATGTCACACGGAAAGGTGATTAAAAACAGAGGCTCGGGGCAGGCACACTCATTAAAAGTGTATATGATATTTCTCTTGTTGTCCTTGTAGACTGCCGCTCTCGTTTTTCCTTTGCCAAAGCTTTTGTCTCTGGGTTTGTTTGTTTTCGGCGCGTGAGAGATGTCGGTTTCTACATTGTAAATAACTACCAGCAACACTATAATACTATATAGACTAGAGATCCAGAGCAATGACGGTTGAACCTCTGTTGCATCAGTCAAAGTGTGGTGCAGTTAGTGCTTTTCCAGTGCTGTACTATTTGAATAGAATCGACTGATGTCATTTAAAAAAAAAATGGGTACAGGTGAGGCACTTACATTGTCTTTAAAAAAGGTGCAGCATACAGGTAATATTATACAGAGAACAATGCTATATATTTGCTTTGTTGTCATGCCCCCCTTCCTCATACACACATACAAAAAATGCTGTGTACAAGATTTTCTCTTATTCACAAGGGGCGCTTTCTAGACTGCTTGAGGCATCTGCTTTGATTGCATAATTCCCAAGAGACGAACAACACAAAACAAAAATACTGACTGAATTCAGACTTATAATATACCGAACAAATAACATACCAGCTCCACTCTTCAAAACCATAGTTCTCTAAAGAAAAGGAATTGGAGAGTAAATTCAAAGTTGAAAGCTTAGCTGTTTTGCAGAGAGTGCAAGGATGAGGGTGAAAGATGAGAACTTTTTTTTTCCCTGGCTGAAAATGTGCAGCATAACCAAAACAAATAGGCCATACGATGAGCATTTATGTACACTTTAACCTTAATGGGACATATCAAAGTGCACATAAAGCACAAGGTTTTTGTGGGGGTTGGCTTGGAGGAATGACTGGTGAGGAAATGTAGAATTATGCAGGGGTAATACAACAGGTCCCAGGCATCATCTGGTGCTTTCCCAAATCCAGCAAGACAGTTTCAAGCAAAGTAAACAGTGTCGAACAAATGAAAGTTAAATGAAATGACGAGTCCTTTTCCTGGAGAAAAATATGTGAAAAAATGATTTTCTGCAACCAAATGATATGGCTTCGCTCAAAGCTCACAGTTTTCTTCACTTTCGATTAAATGCTCTTTCTCTGGCTGTTTGTGCTTTACAGTGGAGTGTGCTACATCGCTACTTTCTTCTCTACAGGGGCCCCTGGGCTCCCCAAGCAATAGGAGTAAATTAGAGTGCACCTGTTCCAGCTCCAAGATAAGCCATCTCCAGAGGATTTCCTCTGAGTAAAATGAAGTGAGTGAAGAATAAACAGAATATCACAGCATTACTCCGCCAAGGTGAAGTTTCTGCAGCTCTGGGGACACGGTTCGTTTTGCACAACACCCAGCAAAATATCCTCTATAACCCTCTGGATGTAAGACTGTAGGAATGGTCTCTGCTCACAGCGGAGAGAATAGGCGCTGCACTTTGTGTTCCAACGAGCAATGCATGCGAGTGTGCTTCCCGACTGTATCTGTGCACAACATTGAGTTGAAACACTCTTATTTGTGGTCTGGGTATTGTGGTTTGTTTCCAGCATGTTTTGACTCTGCATCAACACATCTGTGATAGTCAACCATCAAACCGCATACTCTGTTTTTTCCCATTGTTGTACTGCTGCCAAATATTCTCTCAAAGTATTTAATTAAGTCGACAGAAAAAATGTGTCAGCAGTGTATCAGCTTAGCTCCATGAGTAACTTGTATGTTTCGTGGAGGAAATAAAAGCTGTACCCCAGTGTGACGCCAAAAGACCACTGACCAGAGATGTCTAGAATGCAAAATTCTCTCAGTTGGTTTACACATAAAAGGCATGGATAATTAGAGGAAAATGTAATTCATCATACGTTTGATAATCAGTTTGATTTGGTCTCCTATCTGCACCGGGGCATTCAAATACCCCCCCTACTATTAGCACCCCACTCTCCCTCACACCAGTGGTCTGTTTTACCCTCTCTTTGTTCCCATACAACACATTATCATTATTGTAGCTAATTGCACGCTTCGCCTTGAAGTTGTGCTGGAGACTCGTGATCCGGGGTTGAAACGTGGACAGGGATCCAGTCTTCCCCACAGCTTGCCGTACACTGCTAATTGCCATTAGCGCGGGATCAGGCACACTCCTCGCTGTGGCCAGCCGGACATCGGTGGGTAAAAAAAAAGCTGGGGTTGCGGTGGGGGCGGGGTGGTGATAACCGTGGCACAGGGGCGGTAAGACGTGGGAGGGATGGAGAGCTGAGGGTGGCATAACTTAGGTGGGATGGCTGGAGCAGATTGGGGAGGGATAGGGTACCAGTCGGGGGTAAGCGAGGGGGGATGGAACCAGTGTTAGATGTAGGTCGGCAGGAGTGGAGTACCCTAAAGATTACAGTTGGTTAGTGCGACCCCTCTCTGACAGGATCTGAGCCTTAACTCCCAGCAGAGGCGGACCCTTGCATTTCGGGGACCCAGCTATTAGTGAGGCTAATAAAGTCCCGACACAAAGTTTCAGAGACCATCCTGCCACGGTTTCACAAAGGCTGTGCTTGTTGTTAACACAGTCCTAAATGACAAAAGAAAGCCTTTAAATTACTGTTAATGAGACAGTGTGCCTGCGTTGCCATATAAAATAGATGTACGGCTCTTTAAACCCCATCCTAATAACGGTGTTTATATGAGCGTATCCTTTTATTATCTTTGTTTATTAAAGTCAGTGTAATACGACAGACGGATTCTTCTAACTCCACAAAAAAATGTCTCTGATAGTTTCTTAATTCAGATGGGAACATTAGTTTTACACCATCGTATCAACTTCCAACTTCAAAATGAGTCACCGCTCCCCAATGGGCCTGTAGCAAAGGAAATGGAATCACAGACATAACTAGTGACAAAGCCTCCATCACCTCACATAGAAGATCTGATTCCATCTGTGAGAACTTTGGGTCTAGCCTAGAAAAATAATAAATATCCATTCTCTCGTAGCCAGTGCAGTTTTGCTCAAAAGGTGGCTTCAAGACCAAACAAAGGAAATGGTGTCATTAATGATATATATTATGAACTAGGGCCTCTTAGAGCCGATTCCTACAAATGCATGGATGAGGGGTTGATCTCTATTCTAACAAAGGATCTCTAAAATATGAAGTGAAAAGCTACCCAAGATGAAGCCGGCGAAGAAACAAGCAAGGAAGAGCCTATTTCCACAACACAAACAGATTTCCTGGCCTTTAGCAGTATCTTACTGGGATACTTTGAGACATATCCATCAAAACACAGCTGTATTCATTCATATTTCATACCTTCTCCTTCTCCCAGTGCTTTAACACTGTTCTTTGATCAAAGCGGAGAAGTCGGATCACAACAGGAAGGTTCCCTGCCAGCCAAGAAGGGAAGGCCAAATTTGTTCTTCTACTGTACATTCTCCTATTAAGCATCCACTTCAACTTCACTATGGGAAAAATACAATAAAAACAAATTTGTTACTTTTAATTGGACAATTCATAATTTTTTTCTTTTTTTTTTTTACTTTATCTGTTGATTTATGGGCATAATCTACCCTGTCACAATGTGTAGACATGAACAAGATTACAATCAACACAAAATCCATCTGCAAATTTTAGATAAAATGTAACTTATTTTGCAGAGCTAGATTTGATTGATGTGAGATTTCCTGCGATTTACTCTAATACAGTTTCTCCAACTTAACTGATGGAATTGCTGAAGGATTGACAGCCAGGAATTAAATGCAAAACACACAGCTCAAGAGTGTCACCATGTGGCCACTCAGGGACATAGCACAACTGACTCTATACTTCCCAGCAAGTAAGCAGTCAATTCCCATCTCTTCTACTTGTGCCTTGGTTATTTATATATATCAGCCAATTAATGTCCATGTCAACTGCTTTACATTAAGTGTCCGTCTCCTCATCACCTCAGTTTCAAGACATTGTACTTCCAAAGGAGTCTTTTCACTAATGCTTGTGGGAAAAAAGGGTTTGAAGACCTCCCTGACATTTAGACTCCCTCTGAAGATGACTTTGCCTTCTACTATAGCCTGCGGGAACATAGTAAGACCCACACTAAACTTCAATTGATATGCAGTGCCGGAGTCCTCAAGGGGAAATTATCATTCTGTTCATAATAAGAGCCACAACACGCACCTGGAAAATGACTTTATTATACACTGTGCTTCAATAAAAGTTTCCTATGACCCATTGGAAACGCACACGAGGAGCAGCGAGCGTAATGGTGATGAAATGAAAACTATATTATGCTTAAGATGGAATGCTTATTTTGATGGTGGGATGCACATCTGCTCGGATCTTCTTGATTGGCAGGTTTGTTAATGCACTGCAGTAGCCTTGGACGCCACCACTCTGAGACCTCCCTCTTTCTCCTCAAGCAATTATCCAAATATGTTCTGTTTTTTCAAGCAAATGAATGGCACAAAAATCAAAGTATCAAATATGTATTGCCCTTCATAATGGAATTCCCTCAGAGCAAGGACATGTAACAATGGCCCATTCTCAGCTTCCTCTCTATATGCCAATAGATGTGACCTGCGCTTGCTTTCAACAATGAGGCATCCAGAAACATAAGGGTTTGGCTGGGCTCCACGCTGCTTTTATGTGCGTGTTATATTTAAGGGTGACACCGTAGCCTGTCGTAGCCTCTTACTATTGTCTTGCCCGTGATTATTTTTCTACTGTTGTTTAGCCCCAGTTGTGGCTCTTTGATGAAAAGGTCGCCACTCAATTGGAAAACAGTCATTAAAATGCGGTGGGTACTATTCACCAGTGTGCATGGGGGAACCAACTCAACTGAGCTGGTTAATCAAAAGTTAATTATATAATTTTCATGCAGATGAGGGAAACATTCAAATGAATCCCAACTCTACAATCATTACAAAAAATAAATAAAGAAATAATTCTAAAATGCTATAAAATGTTCAGGGACCGGGAGGCTGTAAACAATATGAAGTTTAATTTGAGGTAAACAAAGTGAATATCCACCAGGGGGTCTGGGGAAGGAGAAAGTGAGGTTAAATCAAATTTGGAAACATAGATACCAGCAGGTTTTGTTGTCCTGATATACGTGCAATTAGGCAGGTCCTTGATGAGGACACTGGGAAAGAGAAAGTTGAGTTTCGCTGCAAGTGCTTTGGGATTTTTTAAAGGGGATTTATGTTTTTTCATGTGTTATCTGTAAACATTAATTATTCTCCAATTGAATTAAATCCATATTTTAGAAAAATAATATAAAAAGGCGTAATTATCATTTTATGAGGATGTTGCGAAATTACTGAAAGGTAAGGATACACCCAATACAATGCAGTCTATAGTGGATTTGAGAAGAAAAAAAAGCTGTGGACGTTTCTTTCAATAACTGTCTAAATGCACTATATAGTACTTTTTTCAAAAAGTCTCTCTGCATCAAAGGGAATGAGTGTGCTATGCAAATTACAAGCATGAATATTAAACCAACGATGTGAAAATTGAACGGGCATTGTTCTGGAAGTTGCAATGGAATGTGCTTTTTAATTTTTCCTTAATTCTATGTGCTTTTTATAATGTTCACCTTTTCCCAGTAGTGCGAGCTGGGTTTGGGTTCATTGGTGTGCATTACAACCACGCTCTAACAATGCACGGCCTCCCCGATGTCAGCACAGTTCATGAATCCTGGCCCCTTATGCACTAGGCGATTAGTATGGTGTTCCGTCTGTGGGGCTTTGCCAGAAAATGAGTTCTCTTTAAAACATATGCCCCCTGCTGATTCCTTTCCTTTCCTGATATGAAATTCCAATTTTTATAATGAACACCAATTTCCTGCACGGAGAGGGGGAAAAAAGTTGCACAGTTTGTAGTTGGCCGGTTTTGTTTTGGATGAGTGCAGATCTCCTAAATTAAGAGCAAAGCTTGTTTTTGTGTTTGTAGATAGAACATTTCAATTGTGTCATTCACTTTGGGGGCTCATCAACAGTCAGGTACAAGCAGATCAAGATCAGATGGTGTAATTTTCCACATGGCATTTGCACTTGACTGCTGTGGCAGAAAATGGAATTACCAAAAGTGGAGCAAATTTAATTAACTCATTGATTTCTAATAAATTGGCTTAATCGCCAGCTGTTGTCATGCTAAGATTGTTGTGTCACAAGCTTGTCATGCTTGTCGGTCGTGGCTGCTTTACAAAGACAACTGAATATATTCAAAGGCTTTTTAAAAGGGCATTTTATACTATTAATATTTTATTATATCATTATGGTTGCACTGACTGGAAAGGAAAGGCAGCACTCTTCCCATAACAAGCAAATAAAAAATTCTGATTCAAAAACTTTATTACAATATAACACAGATAGCAATGTTACATACATAAACATCGACATCTCTGTGATGAATGTCAATGAATACATACATATATGAAGTCAGCGCTCTTCACTTCTCACTTCATCATATCACAGTCTGTTAGTTTCCCCATTTTTATTCAGAGGGGAACCTTTTCTTTCGGTTGAATTGACTGGAATCATCGTTAATCTAAAAAGATTTACATTTAGTTAGCTGTTTGATCTGAATCCTAAATATTTCATTTAGAAAATATTAATGCCAGATTCTAAATAAGTCTGGACAGAGCACACCCACACCGGCACAATTACGCATGCACGTACTCAATCATGCAAAAAGAAAAAGATAAAAAACAGTCATTGGACGGTTTGTATATTGTCACTGCTACTTTGGAACAGTGGCACACACACACAGCCATAGTGCACATTAATATTGTACAATTGAAGTAGACATCGGTCATAAATTATGTATAATGAGCACTTACTACATTGTATGGTCTGAGCCTCTCTTGGGTTTGGGCACTTGTCTCGTCAGGAAGAGACACCACACCTCCTGTACCCATCATCTAAGCACAATAAAATGGACATTTCCAGTAGGCATTATTAAATTAGAAGGTCTACAATTAGAACCGGTGCGTGCGTAATGACGAATGCAAATGCTAGTTTGTTTACGCAAGATAGTTAGCAACTTTTCACACTTTTTTTTTACTTTGCTTAAAACGTTATAATACTTACTCTAATGGTCGCCTCCAGCTCCCCCACGCTTCTCTTCCCACCCGGTAACCAGCCGTAGGACCAGTGCTGGGACAGAGTGACCTGCAGCACTAACGCCAACAACAACACCTGCATCATCACTTTGCTGCTGCTAGCCTCCATTAGCACTGCGGAGGGATACAAAAACAAACTTATAATGAACATTTTAAAGTCACTGCCTTGTCATTCACCGCTCCACAGTCCATAGACTACACTTTATTATATCGGAAAACACCTCCTATACAACATCCAAGGCAGTAATTAATAAAGTGGGTAATTGTAACTTAATGACCATTGAATAAAGTTAGAGCAGAGTCACTCACCTATCCGTGTTTGCCTTGTTAGCATCTTGTGCATTAGCCAGAGGGGGTTTTATAGGTGTTGATGCGGGAGGCAGCTGTCAGGATTATAATCCCCTCTCTGCAGGTGTGACACATTCACCGACTAATGGGACACAAAATACTACTAATGGAGGTGCCTAAGTGCTCAAATATGCTGACATCACCGCGGGTGTTCAAACAGCATTAAATATAAAATACATCTCAGTTGTTCAGGCTATTGAACGCATCCTTATAGGGGTACATGAAAGGACAACAAGATGTAATATGACATTTCTGTCCATCTATAATTTATTTGACCCATCTTTTTGCAACAAATAGCAGTTCAAGTCCATACACAGCCAAAGAGCAGAAACAATTCAAACAGCATGACTGCATTGAAATGTACCACACATCAGTTTAGAGTTTTAACAATAATATTTTTTACACTCTAAGCAAATAACGATCTTAGTTCTTATTTAAGTGAACATTAAAATAAGGTCAACATATCTGAATCATAATGAATTACACAAAAAACTAAACCGCACACATAATGTAAGCCTGTGTGTATTTGACTAATGAACATTCTATAGTCTTTAGAAGCTCATGGCTCCTCATAAGATGCAAGTCAGTTGCAAAAATATATTATTTATATTGCAGAAAAGCTACCACAGTTGACTACTTCTTCAAAAATTCTCGGAATTACCTCAAATATGGCACATAATACAGCCCTAAACATTTTATTTAGCAGTTCTTCAAAATCCAATTTTCTAATATGTATATTACTAATTCACTAATTGGTACAATAAAGTTGCTAAAAATGTAAATTATATAACATTTTTATATATAATTATGATGCAAACAAATGCAATGCATAACAAGACTAATTAAAACAGAAACTATGATATGTTTAAAAATGTGTCACTTGGTGACAAGTTTACATGATCAGAAAGATCTCTCTAATCATTATGGCACTGCAGTCACAGACAGGAGTGTGTAATATAGTGGATAGAAAATTGTTTTACTGCAAAACCTCAGTTTCACTGATGTGTCTGGCCTCATATAAGAATAATTATTTCTGCCTGTTTCATTTGTCTGTTTTCAGTTTGTGCCATGAGGCACCAAACTGGTAAGTACTATTGCCAGAGGCAAAAGGAAAGTTGGTGAAGTTAAATAAATTGCAGCAGACAGAAGCTGTTAAGTTATTCGGAAACAGAAGTGAGGTCATTTGCAGTGTATCTTATGGAAAAGTGTGTTTCATATGTTTGAGGCCAGACGAAATGTGAACCAAAGGCATTTTGGTTATTCAAATACATAATAAAATGAAAGATAATACATGTATAATATTAGACTAAAAATAATTTAATTTAAATAGAGAATTACCATACAATATAATAATAAATATATATCATTATAATAAATAAACAATTATAACTGCTCAAATTTCCAGGAGCACACGTTCTTAAAATATTTTACAACAAATGACAGTTAGCCACTGTAAAAAGGTCTTTCTTTTGAAAATAACAATCTAGAAAAAAATTGCATAATTTAAAACATGTACAATGAACAGTAGGAACAAATCTTATTTGAAATTGGCGTAGTCTGAGAAAATGTCAACAAAATCTTGTACCACCCTGTAGCAGAAGTCATACTGCTCCTAAAGAGAGAAAGAAGATTTTAATTATAATGTAGGTGCAAACAGTTTCAAATTCACTGATCACATTATATGTGACACCTACCACAGTCTGAACCATGTGTGGCCTCTGCATCCGTAAACTCTTGACTGTCTGAAAAACATCGAGGAGGCCTTCAGCTTTCACTCTCTCCAGAATGTTACTGAGGGCGATGAAGGTACCGGTCCGACCTGCTCCGGCACTGCAAACACCAAGGACAAAACTATGAGCCAATGCATCACAAACATATCCCGCAATGCCCACTAGACGACCTTGGAAATCTCTGGGATTTGTTCCAAAATTCCAATTGAGTGAGCGGTATGGATACTTGAGGAGTGGAGAACATAGAGAACAATTAATGAGGGACTCACACTACAGCGATATGTTCTTACTGTATATTTCTTTACTCCATGTTAAGGACTGCTGCTGTGGTACTCGAGTATGTCTGTTAGCAACATAACCCAAAAGGTAATCGCTCTTAATCATTTTTTTCTACAAAGGTGCCATGCGTCAGGAATAATTTTTTTGTGTGGATCTGACACACATGTTGTTACATTGCATAAACTTTATTTAACCGTCACAAATGCAACAAGTAATTATTCATTTTTGGTGTGGCTCCATTTGATGTCATGCTATTGCCAGTTTGTTTGTCAGAGATGCGCTCTCCAAGAGCTTCTAGTTTGCACAATTGTTTTTATTTAAATGGAAAAGTTTATCTGAATGAAAGGTGACCTCTATGTAATAGCGTTAATAATCATCCTCACTTAAAGAGGCTAATCCAATGCTAACACTAATCAGTTTGGTGGCTCGTGTTCGACTGAGTCAATGTTTACAATGATGGTGGGGAGAGACAGAGAGATGTGCAGCCAGTGCCGGCGATATATACAATTCGGAAGCGAAGTGTAGAGAGACGTTAGGGATTGCAACGGGTTAGCCCCATTCCCAAGAGGCGCAGAAAAAGCTTTAAAAAGCCCTCTTAGACAAGTGGTGATGAAGGAATAGAAGAGAGTGATGACACCATTTCCTGTCGTTAGCTCATCTTATCAGATTAATCATAGTGGGAGTCAGAGGAGATTTCACTTTGAGAGGTTTTAATTGACTGTGAATCAGTGGATTGGATCAATCCCACAGGGGCATGCTGCTTTAGAATCACTTCACCTGAAGCTAGGTTCTGATCAAAGCTTTCACAGCTAAGTCTTTATAAGGGATCACATAAGTGGTTTAGGCAGAGAACACCAGGTCTACTGAGGCAAATGTACATTTTATTGTTACAGACATATGTAGGAAAGAACATGGATTGATAAAACTGCTTCAGATATTGTTCAAGATTAATAATGATCTGGTAATGTACAAAAAGATCTTGTAGGGGATGTATGTAATATAAGTGCAGTCAGTTTGTTAAAATGAAGTTGCTCACCTGCAGTGCACAATTATGGGATGGTTTCCAGACTGCTGCTGCTGCCTCTGCACAGCGGCAATAATGTCAATCATCCCTCTTCCTTCTGCCGGTATTCCGATCTCAGGCCATCCGTGGAAGTGAAAGTGTCGAACGTGTTGTGACTGCTTCTCCTGGCATGACGGAAAATCCAGACAGTTTATATCCATGTAGCTAAGCATCACTGTCATCTTATTGTCAAGTGTCAATAGCTTAATCTATCATGACAAGTGATGAGAAATGGAAGGGTATGGTTAAAACGTTTCATTTAGTTCAATTATTGAGTTATGTATTATATAGAAATCAATACACACCATTTTATACGTGACCACCAAGTCTTTAAGGGAGAACGTGTCACAAAGTGTATCTGCCGTCAGCTTCACCGTGTAATCTCCAAAGGTTATACTGCCCTCTGATGGCCAGTACTGGAAACACTTCTCCTGGTTTGACAAAGGTCATATAGAAAAGCAATCGATAATATTTTGATTGATAACCATAACATAGAACCAGCAAGTTCAGCAAAGAATTAAAAATGTATACCAACTGTCAGGACAGTTTATTACACCTAATAAAGTGATCATGCTATGGTCTGCTATTGTGGTCTTCGTAGACCTTAGCTGCAACATTACTACTGTTGATCTATCTTCTCAAATCAGTCTGGCCATTCTCCTCTGACCAATCAATGGCATGGATATAGAATTTTAATCACAGAAATGCTGCTCACTGGATAATTACTTTATTTCAGACCATAAACCTTAGAGATGGTTGCATGTGGATATAAACAGACCAACATGTACACGCAAAGTCACTTAATCACTTAACATGTTCTGCTGCTTCCAAACTGTTTATTGATTAGCTTTTTTGGAATACTATTATACTTTGGCGTACCTAATAAACTGGCCAGTGAGTGCTTGTACAAGGGAAAGCATCCAATATTAATAAAATAATTCCACTTTTTGTCAAGTTCTTTTTAGTGCGCTCTTCCTTACCTGCTCACGCTCCTTGAGTTCGGTGAGCATAACGATTGAGTGACACCTCCACTCCCACACCATCCTCCAGAAGTCCTCCACCGTGTGAGAAAGGGGACCCTGGGTCGCGATAAAATAGTCCTTCTGCCTGTAGCCCTGGAGGGCAGAGAAAGCGTGTAAACAACAGTGTGGAGTGCGGCAAACATCATATTTTGCATTGTTTGCTAAGGGAAACAATGAGCTTTATTTATACTTCTATGAGAAATCTATACGCCGGGTCGGACAGTGTGTGCTTACATCAATAAAGGAGGCATTGATGTAGTCGGTGAACTCCTGTCCTCTTTTTACTGAGAGTATTACTCGGTTGAAATCATCTAGAAAAGAAATGAAAGGGTAAAAACTTTTCCACAAGTGATTCCTAATAAAAAAAATCCAGGAACACCCAGCACTCATATCATGTTGCCTTTCCAACATCTCAAATCATCTCAAATTAATAGCCATTTTCCTCTGATATCAACAAGAGATTTTTTTTCACCGCAGAACTGCTGCTCACTGGTTATTTTCTCTTTTTGAACCGTTCTCTGTAAACCCCAGTATAGTTGTGTGTGAAATTCCCGGTAGATTAACCTGTTCATATTGAAGTCAAATCAACAAGCTATGTTCAAAGTGACTTACTTCAACAGCTAATAAACAGTGACAGTGAGTGTATGCACATGTGCTGGGGGGAAAAAAAACTTTTTCCAGAAGTGATTCCTAATAAATGGAAGTTCAAACTTTTGCTGCGGTATTAAGCCACAAACTGCCAGCACTCATATCAGGTTGCACTGTAAAAAGTTAAGATTTCTTTTTCCCACTTTACTAGCAACTTTCAAGTCAAGAAAATACAAGCTCTGTTTAAATGTCATTGATCACACAGACACGGATCGACTAGCAGGAAATCTATGTAGGGGGAAAAAAAGAGAAAATTCACACATGGTTCAGGGGCTTTTGATGTTGCCGGGATGTGATGTATTATGAAATGGGTGTGAGTGGTGGAGTAGTCCTTACACGGAATGATCTGAAGCACGCGGTTCTTCTTCATGTTGGCAGGAAGGTTGCCCGTTCTCATGTTCTCTTTCATTATGCGAACATTGGTCAGCTTCTAATATGGGAGGAGGATATGGGAGAAGAGAACATATTTGAAAGCCAGCAACTGACATGATCAAAAAATAAAAAAGTTTCAGAGCGTGTCATAGATTTCACTTTGGGAAGATGCAGGACATTGAGTAAACATTTCAGTTTTTTAACAAGGTGAGAGCAGATCCAGGGAATCATGGCAAGGAAAATCAGAATCAACTTGGGTGGCAGATGGATATATAGTAGCAAGTCTTAGCTGGCATAGTGATCAGTTCTAATTCTAGAATCAAGTCAAATTGTATTCAGAGGTAGTTTAATTTGAATCCGTTTGTGAGAGAATTTGTGATGGTCATTAAAATATAATACTGTGTAAAACTTTAAGAGGGTTTGGTAAAAAGACGGTAGGTACGCATTAAGAAAATAGAAACATTCAGAAATATTAATCAAGTCCAGTCATGTGACCAAACTTCCCTTTGCAATCTACAGCTATACATGTTATTCATTCTGAAGGCATTGCTACTTTACTGCATTTCTTAATACTCCAACTTTTGCACAGTACTGTTGATAATAAATGGAAAATTCTCGTTTAGACTCAGATTGTGTGATGTATTTATTGTAGGATTGTGCTCCACAGAAATAACAACTTGAAAAATGAAGTATTGTGTAAATTTTATATGGCAGAGGGTTATAACTTTAAGTTTCAGCTGACATAAAGAATAGTTATTTACAGCCAAGAGCAGCACCCAGGGCAAGTTTTCCAAGAAAATATTCCATGGAAGCAGGGTTATGGGATGATTCATTACAGAGTGAAAAATATTTGAGAGAGTGAATTTTTCTGTTTTATATTTCGTACCCTGAACTCCTCCTCTAGGCCCAGCCTGTCGTGTGGAGCCCTGGTGTTGTGAAGCCTGTGCAGATGGCCCTCTAGAGAGCACACATCCAGCTCAGTATCTCCGTACAGGTAGTACTCCAGCAGCGCCTGGTAGATGAAGGAGTACTGCATCTGAGAAGAAGGGGGAAGAGACAGCAAGGAAAGGAAAAGTTTATCAAAGCACCTCTCACTATTTTAGCATTGTATCCACTATAGTTTCCCAGCTTGTTTACACCAAGAATTGAAGCAGAAATCTCAGAGTTGAGCTGTCAGTCCAGGGGTGCAGCGGGTCAGGGCGGGTCAACACTTACATCTGTCTGGATGAGTTGACAGCGCTGCTCCCGTATTCTGCTCACAAAGCCGAACACGTCCACCCTCTGTTCCATGTGCATCATGTCGATCATGCTGTCAATGACAATGAAGGTTCCGGTCCTCCCCACTCCAGCACTGTGGAGGTAAACACACACAAGGTCCTTCTCAGTATGGTGACTAGCACAGAGCAGCTACAGGAATACATGCTTTGACAGCAGCAAAACCTTATAAGTGCTGTGGTACTGAATAACGTAAGGTCAGGTGAACAAATATGGGGCCTTTTATTTGGTGTGCTGTTGGCAATAGTCACATAGTAATAAATCACACTATGCTATTAACTGCCTTGAGAAGTACAAATCTTACTATTTTGAATTACACTTACACAAAAACATCTGTTCCCTGGCCCATACATGAGCTATCTGTATATTTTTGAGTTAACCAAGCAACAAACTAAAGACAAACAAACTACTGGCTGCAAAACATAACTTCCTTGGTGGAGGTAACCACGCTAAAACATAGCAGGAAATTGGAAGTTTTTATATCTTCTGAAATATGGGACCCACCAATAGCAAAAACTGCCTTTAAGGAAATGTATTTACCTTCCTTGTACAAAATAGAATAAAATCCCTATGTATGTCTCTTTCTTCCTGATAAAGATGTCAACCTTCCTCAACCTTCACCTGTGGACAGCCATGAGCATGTGTAAAAGTGCTTCACCTCTGCTACCCTTAAAGCCTTCTAATAGATTTACAAGGGTCATCTGAGCAGGCATTGCCGTGGGGAGCACAAAGCTGGGATTCCACAGCGGAGCGGTGGAGCCTCTTCGGTGGGCCCCCGTAAGAACAACAGTCCCTCTCCCGCAGCACCTGTTGCAGCAGTCACCATACAATCGTCTGCTTTACAGTAACTATACTAAGTGCACTAAATGAACATATGGAAATGTAGTTAAGCCCTATGGAATAAAAACATGCTGCCCAGCAGGATTTTAATTCTGTTAAAAGTAGTGCAAAACATTCACAATGTTAGTCTTGGAACCCCTACCACTCCCCCAAGTATCAGCCTATAATCTCAGCTCACCCACCTTTCGAACCAGAACTGAAGAAGTCTGCTGGATTGGCAGATGAAAGCTTTTCAACAATCAAGACCTTGTCCAGATGCCCTTTTTCAACTTTCTAAAAGCATGACACAATCTTACATATACTGTACATGTATGTTCCGCTTTTTCCTTTTTAGAGGTGACTGGAGCCTATCCCAGCAAGTATAGTCAATGCCCAGTTAGTCGCAGGGCTGGCAACTCTCACGTTCATTCACTAGGGGCAATTTGAAATCATTTTTACTAACATATGCCTGACTGTGACTCCACGAAGACACGGAGAGGACATGCAGACTCCACCCAGATTGTAGTCAAGGCCCAAGGATCAAAACTTCCTTGGCGGGGGGGCTAGAGCTCTCGCTAATCAAAGAGTTTCAAAACAATAGTGGTCCGAACTTTAATATTTAACATTCACTTAATATATTCACACTGAATCAGTAAATTCCCCTAGTGAGTACATACTTATTTCTGCATAAAGCAACAGATTGATTAAATAATTCCTCCCAATGTTATTGCTATTTGAGTCGTATGCCGCCGTGCTGTTTTATGTAACTAATCAGACGAGCCGCGGTATCATCAAGTATTCACACTGAGGACAAGCAATCAGACGATGGAACCGCTGTAGCAATGCACTCTGGGACATTTGCCCTTGCCGCTCTGCACAGAAGAAAGCACAAGAGTTTGAATTGCGTGTGTCCTCTTGTGTTCTTGTCCGATTGTGCGTCTCGAGTGTCCTCAAGTTTGTACTCGGCTCTGAAGGCCAGTTAACATAGACAGCGGCCCTCAAACTAGATCAAATGCATTATGCTGTGTATCATATATGAATGCACAAATGCAGTTTTAATCAGCAAGGGACATTTTGTGTTTACTATAAGAATTCATTGCCTTGGTTATTTTAACATATATGTAAATGGCTTAGAGCAGATGTAGTTCTCTTACTTGGGTGAACATACACAGACACTGGACTGAATGTTATGTTGTATAAACAATGTAAATATTTTATATTTTTCATGTTTAGTCTGTTGCATTTTTTTACGATTAGTATCATTATGTTATGTTATTATTTGCTATTGAGCACTTTTTCAAGTATTAGACATTTTGGAACACAGGGCTGTGGGAACAATGGACCTCAATGAAAAATAGATAGGCTGTGGTAACATTGGGCCTATATTTAAAAATTCTGGGAACAACTGGCCTAATTCTGAAAAAATAAATACATGTGGGAACATTGGGCCGTGGTTTAGCTCAGTCGGTAGATCGTTGCATCGTTAGTTCAAACTTTGCTCTTTTCTTTTGGTTTCTCCCTGGTCTACTGTCCTATCAAAGACGGTAAATGGCTTAAAATGTGGGAACATTGAGCTGTGGGACAAATGGGCCTAATTTTGAAAGAAAAAAAATGGAATGTGGTAATTTTGGGAAGAATGGGCTGTGGGAACATTGGTACGCTCCATTTCAGTTTTCCAGAAACTCAAACTCAAACACTATTGGCCAAAAGAAGTTTACATTTCAACCTGACAAACGATTTCCTCAGCTTTCCTCTATCAGACTCTACAGGGCTGACTCTGCTGACCACAACTAAGCTGTCACTTTCAGATACACTCACAACAACAGTCAAAAAGCTGAATCAGCTCACCTGTACAAGCATGTAGGTCAGGTAACAGCAGTTTCAGCTGAGTACTGTCATGTGTAAAGATGAAACGGATATGTGAATGTTAGCAGCCCAACCACTTACTGGATATCTTACTTTGACTTAGTTTTGACGCATGGTGGAGATGTGTCAACAATGGCCATGCTTGCCTGATGGTGCATTCGTGTGGTCAGTTTTTAAAAGCAGCCAGTCAGAGCTTCAGAAGTTGCCCTGCATGACAAAGACATGGCAGCTATACCTCACCAGTGCCCTCCCCAAATCCATCTTGCCAAAGGACAATCGTGGAGAGATGATTGAAACATCAACATTCAGCTTGATGGATGCCTTGCTACTTCTGGATCCATGGATGTGCCAAAAAATATGCTGCATGCACTCTGTAATAATCTATAAAAATCAACCTCGGTCACAAAAAACAAAACAAAAGGGTGTTAGCTATTGACAGAAAGACCTCAAACGAGTGACATCACCCTAACAAAAACACACATTTCTACTGCCTCTGGAGTATGCTCAGAGCACTTTGGAAAAGGAAAATCCCAGTAAGCCTTACACATGTAGCAATAGTCTGACATTAGATCCATATTATCCAGGAGCTTTCACATGGTCCCTATGCTTGCATTTCTGTTAGTCAGGGATACAAAAATAAATAAAAAAAAGTATATTATTCTGATTCTTCAGGATGGTCTTTGATGATTTTTTTTAAAGTTAGCTGTCTTTCTTCCAGGAACCACAGGAGGCAACTAACATTTTTGTTAAATTCATGTTTCATTTTGTAAAACACACCATAGTATTCATAGTATTTGGTCTATTTTTTATTTTTTCTTACTGATCTATGCCATTCAACAAATATGTAATGTTATGGACAATGTAAAGTTACTCAGTTGATTTTCTCATTACATGGATCCAGATTGTGTTTCTGCCCCACATCAAAAATGTCTTCAACCAGCCAAAAACATAACTGCTTTGGCAGAGATACAATGGTGGCCATGGATTCAGGCTTTCGATTGATTTACAATCCAATGAGAGCGCCATCTGGTGTTTCTCAAGACATGTATGAATTGAAAACAGACCCTGTTAAGATTTTATACAACCTACTCATTAAAATGAATATTCTGGACAATGTTCAGTCACATATAGAGTTGATTTAGACCAGATGTCAAAAATGCAGCCCTGGGGCCAGTGCTTGTACTTGAAACGATTGGCCCGTTTAAGTAGCCTTTTTACTTATTTTGACACATTCTCTATTGCCTTTGAACTTTCCATTGGAATAGTAAGAAACCTATAGTAGTAAAGTAAAATAAATGATCCATTTTTATAAGTAATTATATCAGTGAAACGACAATATTATGGAATCATGTTGGTCCGTGTCCACAGACCCTACGTGTGACCGCGATAACTAAAAATCGAATTTGCCTGCACAGTTTCAACTTTTGCACACAGGTACATATCATAAAGACCAAACTGGATTGATTTAGGTACTTCTACAATGAATATTAATTAAATAATTAATAAATGACCTAAAGCTGTGAACGCAATAACTCAAAGTCTTTGCCGGATCTTTCTCAACTTTTCTAGACAGTTGCATATCATGAAGATGCTGAAATGCTGGATTGAGTTTGGTACTTATACAATTATTGACAATTAACTAATTAATGCTCTGGAGCACTTTAATTGAGCCCATAATCCTGCTGAACATAAACAAAATCGCATGAATTTTGGCACAATGATCTGGGCTAGTGTATATTTAAATGAAATAGGCAAATTACAGAGGTCAAACTAGGCCTGTGCTGTCGTCCCCGACAGCAATGTGTATATCGGCGAAACACCCCCACACGTCTGCCACCACTGGCACCAATGGGCACCTTAATCAGACATTGTGTGATTTCTAAGGGTTTTTATATTGTTAACGAGCAATTAAAAGGCCCTGCCCCCAAACCATGACTTCTGTAATGTGCCTATGTACATTAACTATACAATTACCCAGATCACTGTGCCAAAATGCATGTGATTTTGTTTGTTTAGCAGGTTTTCTGGCTCAATAAATGTGCATCAGGGCATTAATTTGTTAATTATCTAATTATTTTAGTACCAAACTCAATCCAGTTCTGCATCTTCATGAAATTTACCTGTGTGCAAAAGTTGAAACTGCTCCAGAATTTCATTTTTGAGTATCACATTCACTATCGTCGTTTCGCCGATATATAATAAAGAATGCCTCTATAGCGCCCCCATGTTTATGACCCCTATGGGACTCTGGACACACTTACTTTGGCAGAGAGCAATGAAACTTGATACAGTGATTCTCCACAGTGTACCCAACATAACATTATTGTTTTCTTTTTTACACCTTGACCACAATT
>JAVQKC010154367.1:0-13375 GCA_036025475.1 Philypnodon macrostomus
CTCACAGTGGACATGCACCTACGATGAAAATTCCAGAGCCCTCCATGACTTCTAAGTGGGAGAAATAGCAAAATAGCAAGGTGTTCAAATACTTGTTTTCTTCACTGTATATATAAAAAAGCCTGCATCTGTTCTTCTCTTTTTGTCCACGACTGAAAATGGTGCGAGAACCTATTCGCTTATACCACACTGCTGGCACTAGCTGAGAAAAGGAAGGATTCACTTTGTTTTTTTCCAAAACCTGTAAAAAACTGCTATAATGGAACAACTTTGTGTCCTTTTATGTTAACTTAATACAGTTACTTTTGCTACTTTTGATGTAACTTTCCATCAATACTCAACTTCAATTTGTCTTACACTATTGCCACATTTAGCTTGGACCAAATTTGATAGGAACGACTGGGTTTCTTTTACTAGGTGCAGCTTTTTCATCATACAAGTGCCCTCTCTACAACATTTTCCCATTATGTTTTATTAAACTAACTCTAGGGCCTTGATATCTATTTCCACTTACTGTGCCTCTTTCTCCAAATAGCAATTTCAGCCCTTCCTCAATTATTCTTTTGTCTGAAATGAAGCATGGTATCAATCTTTTATGTTTTTTGAAAAAAAAAAAAAAAATCTCAGAGTGCAATTTGCCGGACCTCCTGCTTGACAGAATATGTGGACCTGGCGTAGGGGGAGAGAAACACAAAATTGCAGAGTAAATCAATACAGGGCCAGTAATGTTATGGGGATCCCCTTTCAAAGAGTGGAGCCGAATTTGTAAGCCTTATGTTTTTGATCTCGTACTGTACTCATGTCATTCCAGGCACAGTTGTTATCATACTTGCTGTTGTTTGTATGTTATTTTAGCTTCTTTCCAAAGTAGCTATTTAGCAATTTGGACAAAAATACAATTAAAGACCCATGTGTTTCCAATGGTCCTAACCTCAGACAGATGGAGTTTGTCTATTGAAGCCATACCAAGGTTCTGGCAGGTTTGAGGCTACAGTAATGAACATGCTAAACCTGCTACCGGTCTGGTTTTATAATGACAGTTCTTAGATGACCTGGTATGAAGATACATTTTTACTATGTTCCATTGTAACATACATATTTTTAATTGTCAAACTGTCCACCACTAAATCAAGCTTCATTAGTTAGAATTTAGAACTACTTGCAGTCTTGAATCTGGACGATCTGTTCCTACTTCAAGGAAACCGCTGGAATTTTTAAAAAAAAAAGTAATATTTGTCAGATGATTTCACTTTCAAACTCATCTTATTAAGCTTCAAAACCACAGACCCTGTGCTTGCTCAGTTAAGAATGTCAAGAAAATCTTACTAAACATATCACACTGATCCCTTATAGACTGGGCATGTGTCTTTAGAGCTAAGCTGTAGTCGTGTGTCTTGTTACAAAGCAGTCTTTATGCTTTCTGTCTGATGCTGTACTTTGGTGAGGTCTGCTACCAACATCCATGCAGCAAGATATTATCAACATTACAATGCCATGTGCAACTAGAATCTTTCAGTAAATTAATGCATTTTCTTTTTCTATGAGCTGGGGTACGCCGTGGATGGTTAGTAGCAGGGCTGACACAGTCACATTTATACCCTAGATGTTTGCATCCACCAAGTGCCAGAGTACCTGGAGAGAACCCTTAGCGACACAGGCCCAACTCAGAATGATGGTGTGTTGTCCAGCCCATAATGTAAAGACACATGAATTGTTCGCCTGAGAGCCATGGCCAAAACACTTCTAATATAGGAAAACTGAGCTCCTTTGAACTGTGGTGTTTTTGATAACTACTTTGTATGCTTCCTGGAGGATAACCTGTGGGCTTGGCTTCCCAGGCTTTAATCCCTTTGATTAAGTGCCAGGGCAAGATAGCCCAGCACTCAATAGGCCGTTTACCTTCCTAATATCCCCACTGTCTGTGTCTTGAAAGCACCAATGTTTCTTGAACTTTCAATAGTTGAATTTTGAGAACTCCTTTTGACTCCTCTGCACAAAGTTGTTTTATAGTTTGGGCCAATAACCTCCTTCCTGTCCATGCTCTTTCCTTCCCTCATCCTGTTTTAGGTCAAGGTGTCCTCTGTTCTTTTGCCGTGTTTATGCATTATGATTCATAGGATGGTACAATAGAACTCCTCTTTTTACAGCTGAAGAATGGGGCTCCAGCCTTGGCCCTGTAGTGGTTCATCCCGGGACAGGTTTTGAAGCCTAAAGCATCATAACTGAATCTTTCTCTAAGTCACTGAGAAATTATTTAAAATTAGTGTCATACTAAAAGACACACAAACATCTACTGCATTTCAGTGTATTTATATTATGTATTTATTTATATGTACATAATAGATTAATTTATCATATCAACACATGCTTTTAAGTAATCACAAAACTTATGTGGATTTAACTAAATCAAGGCTCTTATGCCTCTATAAACATTTTTGCTCCTCTACCGCAAAGCAATTGTTTTCTTTTATGGGAAATTACCATAAACTATTAATCTTGAGTAAAGTAAATGAGGTTATTTGGTTAAACAAACTTCTGTCTCCCTTTGCTTGATGCTGGTGGATTGTCACAATGATAGGCTCAGGGTTTCTCAAAGAGCTTTTGTGATGTATTTTATTCACAACTAAACCTAAGATTTAGAAGCAAATACAGTCTAAAATTGTATGACCTTTACCAGCACTCTGTACCCTGTGAGCCCTCTCCGCAGAGATATGAGGCCACGCTGACATACTTCTGAGGCATCTTTAGTTGTTTCTCATGGGTAAATTCTGCCCACTGTTGAACTCCTCAGTGCTCACTTGCATAAACATATATATCAGTGTGAGCAATGTGATTTTCCCTCAGTCAGGTAAATTATTGTATAATAAATATTGTTCAGGATCACGTCTGGCTGTAGTTACTAATTTTAAGCAGTAGATTGGAAGATTACTGCAGCTACTACTTTAGGACTATTGGTTACATATTTAGTTGAGTATAGTTTTTTTTATATTTGTAATTTGACTTTAAAAAATTATAATCTGATAAAACCTACATCAAGACAAGTGGTGCCATGGGTTAGAATAATGCTTGTGTAAATGTGTGCAATATTAAATGACAAACTTCCAGTATACTGAATTTTGAATAATTTATAGAAAAGTATATATTTATTTTTTGTTGGTGTTTTTTGGGGCATAAATAAGCGTATGTCACGGCCGTTTTACAATCCCTTATGTGTCAATCCCACTCCCCATCCGAGCCTTGCCCCCAGCAGGCCCAGCTCAGTTCTTCTGATAGCCATGAAGGGATTTGCGATGGATGGGAAGACCCTGACTGGGCTGATTGCTTTGAATAGCACTGGCTAAAGCTGCCTTTGAAAGCATGGCATTGATGAGCGTCTTCTCAGAAGAGCTAGTGTAGTCACTGCCTCTGGGAGGGACCCTAACTAATACCCCAGCATAAAATATACAGGAAAAGTCAGGGATCACCAGGCACCCATAGTCATACACACACATATGTTCATATAGATGTGCGCTGACTTTGAAAACAACAGAAAACTACCCCAATAAACTTTTCTCTGACGTCTTTGAATATATATGAGTGTAAATGTTTATATTAGGTGAACCAGTTAGATGTCCCAATACAGTAGTCTAAACAGGTAGTCACTGCACTAACTCTGTGGTGCAGCCACATTTAAAATAAACTCAGCTTGCTAGAAAACATGGACTTGCTTGTTTTGTTCGCAGTTTCACCTTGTCCTTTTGCACTCATAAAACACCTTGAACATGAGAGAAGACAAATTACAGCTTCAAACGCAGGTGTCCCAGTGTGTTTTTTCTATCACAGTAAGCCCCCAGGGTACATTAGCTATGTTCCACAGGACTGACTATGACATGGAAGCTGTCACTGGTGGGGGCCCTGGGGCCCAGACTGCTGCTCTTTAACAGGGTGGCCTTCTCTGTTTGATAGCCTGTCCCCCCGAGCTCCAGGCTCTGAACCCATAGGGGCGCACCCAGCACCTCTGACCTCAAACCCAGTTACCTCTTGACTTTGCTATCAGCTCAGTGGTTGGAACAGGCACTTCCACCATTAGCATCCTTGATGATCAACACAAAGACACATAGCTACACAAGCTAGTGCTCATTAGGCTGATTGGTACAGGTCAAAACAAGTAGGCATGTGTGCTGTAAGAACTTATTTTTACTCTGCTGAAGCATATGGAAAATTCCCACCTAATGCTTGTTGATGTGTCAGAAGTGGGGATACATGCTTCCACAGCATTAAAAATTGCTTCAGGCAAAACAGGTTCATTTTGAATGAAAGAGAAGAACAAGGATGGGGAAAAAGAACTAAATTACTGAAAGGTGACAGCAAGCACTGCTTATCATGTGACAGCATCAGTGTGGAATGAAGGCCTGCTGAGTATGTGTTAACCCTTCGACATGTCTTGCAGTCAAGTTCAACACTAACTTTACAGAGAATAATAGGAACAATGGAGTAAAGATGTGAGGCACAGAAATGGGCATTGATGTCAGGAGGGGACTGGGTGGTGTATGCAACATGCCAGGCTTTATTTTCAATTACATTTTATGATTTTTCATGGTCATGGCTCCCCTGCCTCCTTTTCAAAATAATCGCCTGTCGGTTTTTGCAATTGAGGCCCTCTTTCATTTCAGAGGTTTGTTTTTGAAAGGGTTGCTATTATAGCCAAATGGTTTCTTTGCTTCTCTAAAC
Organism: Philypnodon macrostomus; assembly: GCA_036025475.1. Lineage (NCBI taxonomy): Eukaryota > Metazoa > Chordata > Actinopteri > Gobiiformes > Eleotridae > Philypnodon > Philypnodon macrostomus. The sequence goes on from JAVQKC010154367.1 coordinate 4,711, forward strand.
ATGGCCAGGCATTAGTGTGGGCTCCGGTTTCAGGGCCTGGCTCCTAATGAGAGACCCAATCACACAAAAGGATAGACGGATCAGTCGCGCTACACCAGACCCAACCTGTGGTTTACCTCTTGAAACATAACCACGCTCCTTCATGCTCCATTTTTCCCTATTTCTTTTTCCTGCGCTCATTTGTTTCCCCTACCTCCTGTCATGGCTTTTCACTTTGAAAAGCAAACTTGATCAGAGTTGATTTTGCAGCTGCACAGATCTGCAAATAAATAGATTAACACCAGGGCCAAGTCTGGCCTGACAGCTTGCATGGATTGCACGCATGGCTCAAGAATACTTAGTGTCTTCTCATAGGCTGCGAGTCTTCTCAGATGCAATGAGCTCTGACTGGGCCACAAATGGAACTTTCAGATGTATACTACTAAGTGTAGATAATATGCAATTTTACACTAGATTGTATTTATTTTATGTGCAATTGGATAGGAACCGTGTCAAATGAAATAAAAGCATTAGGTACCAATCTAAAGTCAACCATAAATATGAGCTGAAGCAGTATGTCCGCTATCCTACTGTAAACCAAACTCTCCATAACTACAACTAGCTCCAGTGTACACAAAGTGCTGTAGAAGTTTGTGAGTGACCCTGGCTATTGGGAGAGCTGCTGAAGTCCTGTACTGCTGCAGAGTACCAGACAACAGTAAAGGAGCAGGTGTCAGAGAGCAGTCTCCTGTCACTACCATACGCTCCTCAGTCTCCCAGCAGTGGCCACTATGATTTATGGAGGAGTCTCCATGTTGTAGGATTCTGGGGAGGATCACTCACTTGTGCTGGAAAAGAAAGAGCAGCCTCTGTCCCTGGTGCTTCTTTGCACACACCTATCTTTGCTCTTCTTATTTCAATTTCTGTTTATAGTTTGATGGATTATAAAAAAGAAATGCCACACGGATACCTTCCCTTTTTCCCCTCTGTTATTTTCTCTTTTTTCAAAGTGAGTGATTGTTAAACAGTTTATGTATTCTCTTTCTGCCTGTGTGTTTATTGGAGCTAGTGAATTAGGTTTGAATCCATCACCGGAGGTTGTGTTTGAAACTTGAAAGGAAGCCCCCAACAGCAGCGGCCCCCACCTCTCTCTCTCATCTCCTCTCATTCTTTCTTTCATTCTATCTGCCGTTCCCTCACACTCCCAGCCTTAGCACAGTTGTCACACAGTGGCACAGCTATCTGCACATTATTAGTTATTACTTTATCGGCTCCCAAAGCTGTCAGAAGACACCCTACTGGAATATACAGCAGGGATAAGCCATCAGTCCTCATTACTCTAGACTCGTATGCAGTTTACACCGGGCTGCCGTGCGTGTGTTTGTGCACTGATGACAAGGCCACTCACACATGAACACCTTTGAGGGACTGCTTTCACACATGCGAATGGGGCAGGTCTAATGTGCCACATGATAAAAGCATCTACTAAGGCCTTTATGTTTGCATTTGAAGAGAGTGCTATGGCATATGTTTTTTCATGTATAGGCACTTGCCGGTCCATGCCACCAGGAGGCATAAAAAAATTACTATGAGAGCACTTTTCGGGACAGCTCAGGTCTTGTTGAATGCACAGGTGTGAGGTAAAAACACCTAGAGGCACACCTGAACAGGGCCCAGCAAGTCAGACTGGGTGAAATACGATCAACACAAAAAGGAGTAGGAGGGTGGATGGGTTGTAAAAATCTAAAAAGCATCATATCAACATAATGAATTATGTTTTGATTCAAGCTTTGCGTATTTCGCCTGGGGTGGCTGTCAGGAACAGATGTACAAGTCAGGTTCTCATCATTACTGTTAGCATTGGTCTATGAAGATTGTGCAAATCAGACCTCCTGCACTGACACGCCGCTGGATCCTTACCCAGCCTTGTTGCCAGTGACTAACCTTCCTACTGTTTGATCTAGCAAAGTGGCCACATTACCACTGACTAATTCCCTCGACTGTGGCTTTGGAGACATCACACATTCCCCAGGCCTGTTTTAGCACTGTGATTATGATAGTTAAGTGAAATCTTTAATCCTTGAAGAAGCAACATGCCCTAACCACTTTGTCAATCAGAGTGCTGGTATTTGTGTTTAGCCTCAGGAACAAATCACAGTCTTTGTCTTTGTGTTGATGTTGTGTTTGGACTTTGGGAGAACATCCAAAGATGTCACTTTTCTGCACTCGAACAGAGCTCATTTTTCACAATAGTAATAGTCAGTTATCAACATTCACAATGACAGACAAGCGTTTGGAGTCATATTTGATTGCTGCTTGTTTATTTATATTCTCATTTCAGATGCAACTGATGCCTTAGCAGCCTCCATTTTGAGTCTTTGATCATTTCTTATTGCATGCTACGTTTCTGGAGAACATACACTAGTGCTACTATATTTTTTTTATAGAGGACACATACTTGAGAAGTGTGGAATTAGAAATGACACGGCTCGCAAGCTTTGAAGGACCACAGTCTCTCTTCTGCGAGGCGTGCCCTCATTTGTCTACTTCTACATTATCATGTGAACACAGAAGTGTGGATCGCCAGCAGCAACAGGAAGGATTTGCAAAGTTGCTCTTGGATAGTGAGCTTCCATTTCACATAATGCTCCAATACAATTATGATAACTTTTCTTCTTCTTGCATATGGGGGAACAACGCAAAAATAATGGCTTTAATATATGCCCTTACCTCCAGCAAGTGTTTTGTATGCAAATGAGCAGTGATTTTAGGGACGGAGAGGCGGAGTGTCTCTAGCATCCATCTTTTGTTGCCAGACGGATTAAGGGAGATCTGTTATGGTTTGTTAACATGAGAGCTTTTGATTCGGACTGAAACGAAACCATGTGTAGAATTAGATTAAAGACAATGTGTGGTGAGTGGCGGCTTGGGCATGTGCTGGACTTCACCCACCCATATGCCAGCGCTCACCACTGTGGTCCCATTGTTTGGCCAGTTTCTGTTGTGAAGTGGGTTTTTGTTCTGTTTTTGTTCTGTAATGGGCCATAATAACTTATATAAATCACAGTGACTAAACATGAGCTCCGCATTTCAGCTTCTTGGCATTGATGGAAAGGCCCGGATCTCCCGAGGACCGGCAAGTAGATATTCCTAGTGTATGCTTCGAGGAAAGTTTGAAAGTCAGCAGGCTTTAGGTTTGACAGTGTTGTTTTACTGTGAAGGGAATCAGCCTGAGGTTTTCTTCTGGAAAGGAAGGTCAAATGAAGAGAGAGGAAAGCTTTGATAGTGATCTACAAACAGGTTGTTAGACCAGGACAGGTGAAGAGACAGAGAATATAAAAGAGACTTGGATTTTTGTGGATTTCTGCCCTGTCTTTTGCCATGCCTGAAGGGCTTTTGTTTTGATATCAGAAGAAAGAAAGAAAAATACAGAACCAGATTTCAAAATCCACCTGTTCATTAGAAAAGAACAGAATTTAAAGGATTTTATTTTATGTATTCATTTTTTTGTTACAGAAGCTGTACACAATTTAAGAACCACTTGAAATTATGTACATTTGGTTGTGACTGTATTAGAAAACATGTCTTTATAGTGCACAGACCTGAACTCAAACTGGAGTACTCCTATGTTCATAATTGAATTATAAAATGTATAATTTTTTACTCACCTGTTGTAACTTGTGCTAGTATTTTAATTTACACATCTTTCTCTTTTTCACTAATTGAATTGACGTGAAATGAACCGTTTGTGTGCGTGCATGTCTGTTAGAAACTTTATGCACAGACGGAACGGATTTTCAGGGAAAGTCAGGAATGACACAAGAAGAAGTGATAAGACTGATCTGAATCACTGTCTGGATCTTGGAATTTTTTTCAAAGAAATTCTCATTTACTTGATAATAACAACAATAGTAATAATTAATCCCTGCCGCCAAAGTTGCAGTACTGCAACAGCTAATTCCAAGTTTTCCCGAACTTTTCAGCTTCTTGCCAAATGATATTGTTTTATCAGTGCTGTTTCTGTGGTTTTGGTAATCTCTCATTGTATTGACATGATTGGAATGATTTTAAATTAATAGAAACAAAGACAGAGAAGTCACTATTATATAATATTTCAGAACCGTTTATTTTAGGAGTGCATATTGATGGAAAATTAGCTACTTTGGCAGAGGTCTGCACTCTCCGATTTTTTATGGGTATATGTATATATATATATATATATATACATATATATAAATATATATAGGGCTGTCGTGGTTAAAGAATTTATCCTGCGGTCAATAGTGGCACAACACCACGATATGCGGTGAATGCGGTATTAACAGCATAATAATAACACATAATAACGCCTGAATCCTTCCCCCACAGCAAAAAGTTATCTTTAAGTTCCACAGGACCCGCCATTGACCAGTCTACAAGCTGTTTAATGTCAGAAAAAAAAAAACTGAGAATAAGCTAATGTGAACTAGCAAATGCATTAGGCTATGTGATTACAATTGTTGTTGTTGCTGTATACAAAGCTTGGCACATCACACTAGAGATGTACCCAGTGTCACCACGTACGCATGGAGCAGCATGCAGCCCGACGCACACATGAACACACACGGGCAGACTTACGTGAGAGCTGGGTGTAGTGGGGCTGGTACAGGTGAAATAGGACATATTAATAATAATAAACTTATTAGCACTATTATTCTTGTTTACGCCGTTGTTGGCCCGTTCAGCAAGTAGCTTGTTGTTAGCAGTTAGCTGAAGCTGCTGTGCTAATAGCCTAGTTTCACAAGCCCGAGTGCACTCTGGTCTGATTGCACTACGTTCATCATCATTTATCCATGAAAAAAAGGTTAAAAATGAATCAAACCACTTACTAAAATAAATGTGTTGATTTTAATCATTCTCTTGTTGAACCTGTACAGTTTTATTAGACCTTACATCTCAGTTCAGCAGTAAAAGGCAAAACTGTGGTTACTGTGGTTGCTTGTGCCCCCATGCGGTTAAATTGATAATATCGAGATATGGCAATAATGCGTTACCACAACAGCCCTGTGTATATATATATATATATTTATAGAATCAAAAGCTGACCATAACTGCTAACAGACAACAAGCCAACTAACCAACCAAGGTTGAGGTAATAAATGCCAAGTGAAATCATGATTGTAATATTCATCATTATCACCTATTGCATGCATTTCCATAATAGTGTGCTCAAATGTTAATTGTGGAGGTGCATGACGGTGATAAGAAATTTATAAATGAAGGAATCAGCATTTAGTCAGATACCTCTGTATGTTCATTAATATACCCGTCCATGATGTTTTGTCAATAGCAGGACTCACATCGCCTTGTAAGCTTTGGGCGATGCATTTATTTACACTGCTGGGAATTGTCCCTAACCCTGTTTTACATTGAAAATAGCCCAGAGGAAAAGGAGAGCGAGGAGCGTAGGGAGAGGAGGGTGCAAAGACTAACCACTGATTAATTATGCACATCCCTGATAGTGACATTCTATCTGCCTCTATTAATGGCCAAGGATAATCACTGTGGATAGTTACTGCAGCTCTCCCACTTCACAAGTTTGCTGTGTCCAACATCCATCTTCATACAAAAGCCAGCAATTAAGAAAAAAATTAACTTTTGCTATAGAGTCACCCAAATTAGAAAGTAGGACTATGCAATAAAATTTGTACCAAGTGCTTTTGACTTGTATCATATGAATGTGAATAAAGAATTATAGGTTTATTAATACAACTTCCACTATGAATTTCACTTTTTTGTTTGTTTGGCTTCTACAAGAATACATAAAATACTGAAAAAAAAACACACTGAAAAATAAACACTAAAGACTAAAAAGAGTTTGATGAGAAATATAGGGCAAGAAGGTGCTGCCCCAAAATGGTGTGAGTGCTATAGTAAATTGGCATGTTACTGGAGCTAACTGTGATATTACTATCCACTGCTCGGGGTTATGAAAAATAATTAGAGATTTTTGAGCAAGGATATGTTTTGAGGTGGCATATGAAAGTTTTCCCAGCTCTCATTGTTTGAACTTTTAATTCAGCTCCAAATGAGTGTCATTATTCTCACTCCCATCTCGTATCACTGCAGAGGCAAAATTGCACCACTAGAAAAAAATAGTTAAATCCCAAGTTAATGAGAGAATAGCAGTTGCTGTTGATTTGGAGCTGTTGTCGAAAAGCACCATGGAGTCCTTTGCAGGTAGCGTGGATGCTATGTGTTTGCATGAATGGACGTGTCAGTTTCATCTGTATAATAACTCGTGCTTATTAGAAGGAAATATAAAGAAGATAAATGGACAGCTTATTGCTCATTTTATCCAATTTCAGCACACTTTTTCATTACAAAATCCAAACCTTATAAAAAATAACAAAGTGAAAACTGAGCCTGAGCTTTTCTCTTTTCCGAAAACGTCTTTGGCAGTTTGAATGTTTGAAAGCGGGAATGAAATAAAGAATGTAATTAGAGGGAAAGGAAACTTTTTAAGGGGGATTTTCTGAAAACAGAGCAATCAAAGCCTTAAAGGGGGCTTTTTGGTCTGCCATCAGAAAGTCTCCTGCCCAGCCACAGACACAGTGTTGGTACATTGTGTGTAATGGGCCCCTTTTCCACAGTCAAACCAAAATGACAGAAGACACGGCGCACCTCAAATGTTTTTTTATTCTAACTTCAATGGGTTCGCTTTGCTGCTGTCACACCTACCTTACATTAACCTCACCGTGTGGCTTTCAGATTCAAGATTCACCACAATATAAAGGCTTTTCCTCGTTGGATTGAGAAGAAACAGAACTTGGCGGTGGTGAGTTTGAGTGTAGAAAGAGTAATAGATAAATATAGGGAAATGAGGCAAGACAAGGTGTGTGAATGGCAGAGAGTGGAACAAAAATGCATGGAAAAGAAGCATGAAAATGTGCGTCCTCTAGTTTTTTCAGGGCCCATAGGCGAGGCTAAACAAACAGCCAATGCTTTGGAGACACACATTAACTGTAACTGCCCTTGATCTGGCACTGTTTAGAGCGCTGTCGGCACGGCTAATAAACACTTCATTTAGTTTTAATAGTGCCGGCGCCTCTCAGCAGCCTTCAAAAGTACCCCTTTATTTGGGTCATTTACGGCTCTTCCTTCGAGGAGCACCCGAGGGACTGGAGATCCAGTCCACATCTCCAGGCCAGGGGAAAATTAATAGGGCTATCTGGGAAAAATAAATAAGTGATGGGCCAAACCCCCGCCAAACAGCCATGAGAGCTTATTAAGGCAAAATGAAGTGAGATGGGGCGGCAGAAAAGAGATTTTAATATGAGTTTTGTACCGTTTCAAGTGCGGCCAGACGAGTTCCTTTCACACTCTGTCTTCTATCTCTTCCTTTGGCTATGTGTTGCTCTTCTACAGTAATTGTAAACACAGCAATTATGGATTGTGTGAGACTTAATTATAGCTTGTGCAGAGCCCTGGGGGAGCTCTGGCGGAATGTTGCGGCTGATAAAATGCTAGCTCATCAGCGCCCCTCCAATGGCTGTGAGCCCCAGCGAGAGTGGACCAAAGGGAGCCAGCTCCCCAGGGCTGCACCAGCCCAAGGACCAATTAGTATTAGGCAGAAATTAATCTTAACGGGACACAGCCACTCAAACAGGTCCTCCCAAGGTGAGGAGGAATTAAAGTGGCGGCCTTATTGCTTTTTGCCTGTGTTGTCTTTCAGCTCGTTCCCTGCACGGCATACAGGCTTAGCCGTCTCAATAGACTAGATTAGCTTGTAGCTGATGTGTTTTTCTGCACGCGCCATGTTGTGACATAAGTAAGTTGGAGAAAGCGTCTTATTTTAGAAAGGTGGCACCGTGATGTTTCATTGTTCTTTTTTGTGAAGCTACAAATATCCTTTTTTAGAATAATTTATATTGCCTGGTGGAGGAGGGGAGCACAGGAGCAGTAGGCTATAAATATTAGACGCTGCTTCTTGTATTTAGACGTTCAACATGACCCTGTTGTCCTATCCCATCAGGATTGAGGGCTCGTATAGTGATTCGTGCTCAGTTTGAGTATTGATTTCCGGAGAGCGTGGCTCCATTAAGGCCCTGCCTTGGGGTGTGGAAGGGTCAGCTGTGAAGTTGTGGGTTCCTATGACCCCAGCTGCAGTTTACAATCGATTAACTCTGACTGGTAAGGGAGAAAGTCCAGGGGAAGTATGCACACACAATTAGGGTACATTAACCCTCTGGTCAGAGTTGGTCCAGGAGTTTGCAGTAAGTTAATTAGTGTGTTCTTACGATATCAAAGATGACAGCTACCATCGATTCAGCTTTACTCCATTTCAGCCTTATAGACACACCACTAAAGCGCGGGATGCTACTAATCATATTTACCTTGAATCATGCATGGCATGATCCAGAAACCATTAGCAGGCCTTAACCAGTTATAATGACAAAATGTGAACTTAAGTTTTGAGGCTGATATTAAAATATATGCAAATTGGGTTTGCAATGTGACGTTCCACTTTAGCAATTAGAATAGACCAGAATTTGTTTTCATTAGACTTTTAAGATCTACATAACTCACACAGCATTCAAATATACTGGATATTAATACAACATATATATATATATATATATATATATATATATATATATATATATATATATATATATATATAAAATAAAATTTTTTGTTTTTGTGT
>JAVQKC010154435.1:0-14977 GCA_036025475.1 Philypnodon macrostomus
GTTCTTGCACACAGACTTTTACTCTGATTTAGTTTTTTTATTAGTGTTGGAACAAGTAATTGATTTCAATTGGTTTGCTTGACATTTACACGTACATACATACATACATACATACAGACAGACAGACAGACAGACAGACAGACAGACAGACAGACAGACAGAGAGAGAGAGAGAGAGAGAGAGAGAGAGAGAGAGAGAGAGAGCAAGAGAGATGAAGTAATTATATATGGGTCAAAATTGGCCTGTAACACCATAGATGTTACTATAGTTAATAATATTCAAAACTAATGTATTTAAGAGATGCGTTCTAAACCCCTCAGTAACACCAGGGTGACATAAAATCTTTTATTTATTCATATGATTCTCTTGAGGTTCATTTTACAGTGTGTTTTAATTGTAATCGTGGGGTATACTGACAAAAAAAGGCCCAGGTGCCCACACCAATAATATTAAAACCAATATTTTCATGGATAAATGAAGCCTAACAAGGTAACCAAGAGATGAGAAACAAATTGGATTATAGATAGTTGTTTTTAGTGTATTTTACAGCGGATTTAAGACACGGGTCATTAACATAAGGATGGTAACAGGAAACTAACACAAGAGGAAGGTTAAATATATTTGATACTGGGACTGTGTTTATCATTGCGTTCCCTTTGTTTATCTCTGATTTGTTTGAAGTTTGTTCTTTATAACTGCAACAATGTGTTCCCCTCTGGTAATATTAGGAATGGACATGCCATCTGGTAACCACTCGACACATATATAACTAGAAAGCATTGGGAGAGTGCAGACCTCCGCCAAGGCAGCTAATTTCCCCATATGCACTCGATTCTAAATAGAACCTTCTGTGGGACTGGACACCACTACAGGCAAAAATAACAAAACAGTGACTTCTCTGTCTTTGTTTCTATTAATGACAACAATTCAAAATCATATTAATACAATTATAGGTTGCCCCAACCACAGAAACACCAGTAATAATACATTTATATCTGTTTTGTGTTGCATTTGCTTGTTTAATAACGATGTATGTGTGCTGTTCACATGGGATATAACAATAAATATACATCTTATGGAAGGTTATAGTAACATAAGTTTGTGTCAGGTTGTTCACATCACTCTTTGATTCTTTATTGTCTGGGTAATGTGTGTGGTTTCTCATGGACTAAATCATGTTGGAGATGCCTATTACCACAGTGGTCATATATGCTATAGATGCCTATTACCACAGTGGTCAAATATGCTATAGATGCCTATTACCACAGTGGTCATATATGCTATAGACTACATTCTACATGTTTTATGGGCCTTTTAGGGGTAGAACTGCTCTATAGAAGCCAGCTTTTGACAGAAGCAACACTATTTCATTAACTATGACCACAGACAGCAGCGTAAGGTATAGCGATGACTGGCCCCTGTGCAAGCTTTGATGACGGGGTTCTATAAGAGTGCATGGGTGTTTACCTTTAGGCACCAGTACAAGCAGCTAAAAGCACTTTTAGAGAATGTGAAAGAATATAACAGGTTAAACAGCCCATACAATTACACACACAGTCCTCATCCTGATGGGTAGCATACCATGCCTGGGTTGGATGTTAACTGACTTACATATGTACGATCTACTTATAAATTGTCCAGTAATCATTCACACAAAAATCTTTCATTGGCTCAATTTATGTAGATCCGTCCAACTAAATGATGTGCATTCAGGTCACATGGACTAGTTCACATTTTGAGATGCTGTATTTTTTTCCGTTAGCTTATTGCAAAAACATACTTCTATCACTTTTAATCCACATGTGTCAAGCCAGTATACTTTATGTGATGGCCCCAAGCTCAGATAGAAAAGGCTCAACTCAAGGCAGATCGTGGCCACTCACACGAGAAAGCCAAAAGGCGGGAAGATATAGCCCATGTCATTTTCTCATTACACTCAAATAAAACATGCCAGCTAATAAGCATATAGTTTAGGTTTTTATTAAATCTTTTACATTACATTTGTCATAGCTAATAATAGGCAATCCCCAAAAAACGATATATTTGTGACCCTTCAATGATGTATTCTATAGTCTAACAAAATTACTAAAAGATTATCAAATAAGTGCACCTGTGAACATCCATCTTATAGTCTCTACTGGCTGTATCAAATTGACTACAGGGTGCAATGCCACTTTTAGTATCCCTACTGATAAAAAAATAATAATTAGGCCTACTGTAATTGACGAGAGTATAACGTTGCTGAGCTCCACGTGGGGTCACGAGCTCAAAAAGCTACCGCTGTCACGGTCTTCAGTTTAGTTACAACATCATTAACCACTAATGAATTGAAGCGAGAAAGGAAATATAATCACGCTGGCACGGCTGGGAAGGTGGTCTTTGATAACGTTTAACCACACTGACGAAACGACAGCCGTTGACGTCGTGCGCACCTTGACGAATTGGGCACTGATGCGCACGAGGCATATAAAAGAACGGTGAGTCGTCGGAGGAAAGCGCACAGCATCCGGACCTGCTACACTCTCTACGGGACTTCTCCTCTTATCTGTCCGACTAAAACCTCATTATGAACGTCCACTGCAACGACGTCGTGGAGGAGTTTCACCTGAACAACGGCTTCAGCGACCTCATCATCGACAGCAAAAAGGCCACGGTGCACCGCAAACACGAGACGTCCCGTAAAGAGGCGGAGGACAAGTCCCGGCTGCCGGCTATCGAGGCGGCGTACACTTGCATCCTCCGGGAGCTCGGGGAGGACGTAGACCGAGAGGGGCTACTCCGGACCCCGCTAAGAGCCGCCAAAGCCATGCAGTTCCTCACCAAGGGCTACCATGAAACCATCTACGGTGAGTCACAGGGGACAGGTGAGGGAAGGGATGGTTATGAGGATGAGTCATAAGGCAATGGTTTAGTTTTATCCCGTTTTTGTTCTGATTTAATTATGGTTTAGTCAAAATTCTGCCTTGTGTTTCCAGAATAGTTAATGCAATCTTTAGTAAATCCTTGAAGTCAAGAGCTGCCTTTTTGTCTTGCTCAAACCAGTGGTGTATTTAGTGGTTTGGGGGCTCAAGGCAAGTCCTATTCTGGCTAAGTCCAGGTTTAGTGACAGTTTCCCTGTGTTTTTCCAGAAACAGTCTGGATAAGTTCTAGTTTAGTTAATTTCAGATTGGTTTGTTCTGGTTTAGGTTCTGTACTGGCGTTGTCTTGGGTTAACCCTATTTAATCTCCCCTTGTTGGATTAAGAAATAGGGTTGACCTGTTTGTAATATTAGTCATAATTCTGGTTGGAACAGTTGGTCTTTAGTAGTGATTAAGAACAGTCTGGCATGAATGAATGAAGTGGCATGGTTGTCTATTGACTGTCTACACCTATATAACAACCACGACTGAATCACTTGCTATTCTGCATATGCAGAGAGCAGATCAACACATATTGGACAGGCAATTCTTGACTTAGATGTTGGGTATCATGCAATGGATCACAAAATGTTGTGAATATTATACTCCAAAATTGAATCGTCTCAATTACTACTGCTGGCACATACTTATAAGCTACCTCCACTAACATGGCAGACGTTCTAACAAGCTACCTGCGGACGCTAGTGATTTTTTTTGTGTATAATGTCAGCAGGCCTAAAGTAAAACTTCAGTGACAAATTCATGACTAGAAAATATAAAAAACAATAAAACATATTGCATCTGCAGTTTGAAAATCTGTGACTAACGTTTCTTCCACCCATCATTGATTCCTCTAAATTCAAATGACAGCATCTGTGACTCCAGCACCAAACATCTTATAATCTCACATTGATTTATGGATGTGTTTTGCAGACATCTTAAACGACGCCATATTCGACGAGGACCACAACGAGATGGTGATTGTGAAGGACATCGACATGTTTTCTCTCTGCGAACATCACCTGGTGCCCTTCTTTGGCAAGGTAAGAGCAATGTTAGAAATCAACACAGTGAATGCCCAGTACAATATTGACATGAAAGTCTTTTATAGCCCTTGACATGCAGTAGTCAGTGTCCTGAGGCTCTTGTTTAAATACGTTTCTCATGTTTGCGCTCTCGCCCCTTTTTAGGTTCACATCGGATACATCCCCAACAGAAAAGTGGTGGGACTCAGTAAATTGGCAAGGTAATATGAAGGGACAGGCTTAATTTACACGTTTAAGTCTAAAAACGGACAGTTTTTGGTCAGGAGGTCAGATAGGGGATATAGATGTTTCTCAAAGGAGTTCTAATTCTCAGCTCAATCAAAGTTGATTTCATTTATGCAAACAGATGAGCCATTTGGTCATTTTTACTACACCGATTATCAAATTGGAACACAGAATGGACTCAAATGCAACGACACCCTGGTAACAATGGTAAAAAAAAATCCACAAAATGGCAGAGTATATACACACAAGGAGGGGGAGACAACAGGACACAGGTGAGACGCACTAGGGCGGGACAGGCAATCACACAGGTTGGAAGGTAGACAAAGACCAGGAAGTAAAGCGACCTGAAACGAGACATAAGGTGAGTAACAAAATAAAACAATTGAAAACGAACAGCATGACCTCATGAGCTGATTGACTCCACCTTAAGAAGAAACACCATTCACAATTCAGGGTCAACAGAATTATACAGAGTGGTAAGAATGGCCATTTCAATTGTATATACCAATTTATATACTTTTTAAAACATCCGTGGCCACTACAAGGTCTGTCAATAGCTCATAGGCCCCCAGTTGCCCCTAATCTAACCAACACACCAACACTGACTCAACTACAATCAAAACCATTTTGATTGCTAAACTTGAGAATGCACTATTATCAAAATACTGAACGCTAATAATCTGTGACCGTTGTCTTTCCTCAAAAAGCATTATTCTCACAGCCCCTGAATGCAGCATCAGTCAGTCTAGTGTAGAAAATGCCTGTGAAGTTAGTGCCGGTCAGCTGCGTTCTTCTGTTGGCTCAGTGCTTTGACCTGGAGGCTTACGGTCTGAGCCTCTTTCATACACATATATTCACAGAAGTCCAAACGTAATCATGAGAAAATCCACTCTCAGCTGTGGGAATAAGCTAACGCCACCATGTTTCCGGCTTCGCTTGCTTTACTGAACTCATACAACGTCTGAACTCACAAACCCAAAAACAACATCAGCGTCATTGGGTTTTTAGACAAACTTGGCCAAATTCGTCGAACTAAGCAGAGTTAATAATTGGCAAGAATTTGGGGCTGTTGTATGCAGTATAATTGTCCATGTTTAGGGCACAGGGCAAGTTTCTGTTTGGTAATAGATTATCCATTATTACAACTGTTCCCTTCAGGGGTCCCCACAGCAAATCAGCCACCTCCAGATAACCCTATTCTCGTCTCTCACACCAACTCATTTCATGAGCCCTTTCACTACATCCACAAATCTCCTCTTTGGACTTCCTCTAGGCCTCCTGTCTGACAGCCTCATAAATTAACTATCTGCCCTCTGTACATGTCCAAACTATGTTGCAATTAAAGCGTGATTAACCTTGATTTTATCTGCTTCTTGTCTTGTCTATAGGATTGTGGAGATCTACAGCCGTAGACTTCAAGGTAAGCACATTTCAAGTTTCAATGGAGGAAGGAGTTGTGCGTGCTTGTTAAGTAGGACCTAAAAGACCATTCTTCATTCACTCCAGATAAGGGAAGTGAGGTGGGGGAAGTGAGATGGGTGAAGTGAGATGGGTGAAGTGAGGTGGGGTGAATTGAGATGGGGTGAAGTGAAATGGGGGAAGTAAGGTTGGGGAAGTGGGGTGAAGTGAGATGGGGTGAAGTGAGATGGGGTGAAATGAGGTGGGTGAAGTGAAGTGAGGTGGGGGAAGTGAGATGGGGTGAAGTGAGATGGGGTGAAGTGAGATGGGTGAAGTGTATTGCCCAAGAACACTATGGTACTATCTATTTGATTAGAGTAGGCATCCATAAAACTCTGTTTGTACATCACATACTGTGTAACGTATAGGTAATGTGTTTTATTATTATATTATCTATACTGTACTATTTCATCAGTTGTGTTAGGCACATGGAATATTTATATGAGTCAAAAGTTAATGTATACAAATGAACAATTGCAACACTTTTAACAGCTCATATAGGGAACACTAATACTATGTGGTCAGTCTATTGGCCAGATTATTTCCTATAATCATTGTTTGTTTGTAGCTTCATTGCCCGAATAGTTAGTTTACATTTGGAGGATTCATATTCTACCAGTCCAGCAGTTCTTAAACACACAGAAGCCTCCAATTTAGAGCTATTCTTTCTACTTTATAGGCACACATCACCAGTTTGCCAAAGGGCAAACTGGTGAAAGCTGGCTGTATAGGGGGCATAGGGCTGGTATTCATTTAATAATACTTTTATAATAATACATTCATTGTTGGTTGTTTTCATTTTCTTTAGTTCAAGAGCGTCTTACCAAGCAGATCGCCATGGGAATTTCAGAGGCCCTGCAGCCAAAAGGAGTAGCTGTGGTCATTGAAGCAGCGTAAGTGCAACTAGAGTACATTACCACTATTCTTTGATATATCAGTTTCCAAAGACTATGATGTAGACAGTCAAAGTGTAGTTAGTATGCAGATTGTAAAGCCATATAGATAAAAGCCATGGTTGTGTCAGAAAAAAGAAACTAAATGAAATGGAATTGATTAGTTCTAACTATAAACTGTTTTCACTGAGGGCCACACAGTCAAAAAACGAATACCGAAATAAGGCCACTCTCTGAGGTGATAAAAAGTCCTCCTGTTTTCTGGCCACTTATCTTCTGTTCCTATTATAACCAAACAGAGAAGTGTAAAAGTATCTTCTTACGCAAACTTTATTTTAGTTTGATTATGTAGAGTCACAGGCGGTAAAAATACTTTTTGGGTAAATAGATTGGACGCCACTGCAACAGACTAACCTTGTCTGCGTACATGTTGGCTAGGAATATAGAAAGTTCTGTATAGGAGCATAAAAATGTATCTATCTGTATTTTGACACCAACAGAATGTCAATTTATCAGAAAGCACAAACAAATTCAGAAAACAGTCAATCGATCAATCATCAACCAATCCATCAACATTTATTTCAATAAACAAGTGACCACAGAAATGTTCAAATGCAAATCAACATGGTCCTAAACGTCAAATGTTGTATTGTGTTTTCCAGGCACATGTGTATGGTGATGCGTGGTGTACAGAAGATCAACAGCCGCACAGTCACCAGCACCATGTTGGGAGTTTACCTGGAGGACCCGAAGACGAGGGAGGAGTTCCTGACCCTGACACAGAAATCCTAAACTGCCTTCGCGTACGCACACTCACAGTTCTGCTCTATAAGGATCCTTCTACCAAGATATACATTCAGAAAATAATAGGATTTAAAGTGATGAGATCAATTGGTTGTATATAGTCATTAATTTGCTTATTAATTAGAGATTTTGCTGAAGAGAAGCCTTATTATGGCTACTAACAGGTATTCAGTCAAGTCCCTACAACCATTTCTCTACTGTGTACAGTGAGACTTTGAAATACAAAAAAGTAGATGTTACTGTATGTCCTGGTCATAGATTTAAAATGCTCTGGTTCTTTACTTATTTCAGGCCAAAATAGAAATATCTGTGGTACAAATTATAGGCAACACATTCAGTGTTAATCACATAGGACTTGAGTAGGTTTACACCAAACCACAAGGGCTGGAAATGACAACCACAATACTAGAGCTAATTGACTAGTAATTACAACTAATGTGTATTCAAATCTTTGGCAAATCATCATGAAGTACAATTTAAAAATGCAGGATCCAGCACGTCTCTAGAGCTAACTCAGACACAGAACCTTAGTGCCATCACACACAGAAGGATTTGAGCCATGCCACTGAACTGTGAGAAATCACTGCAAATCACTGTGAACAATGTTGTGCCTTGAGTCCATATTGTACAGCCTTAAACTGTAATATCCTTTATTTTTTGAGTGCAATGTTATCAGTGACACATCTTCAATTAAGTATTTCCTGTTCTTCTAGATGGGAGATAACTTTCTGGTGCTTTTTTGAGGTTCTAATACCGCTATATTATTTTCAACTATTGTATTTAAGCCAACTGGGTCTTTATAAATAAGTTTATATAGTCCTTGTAATATACTGTATGACATTTATAAGATGAAAATTAACTGTAAAAAAAAATTATTAAAAAATTGAAATAAATATATGTAGCCTGTAACAGTGATCACTGTATCATGTATTTTAACAATATGAATAAAACTGTATTAAGTTTCCTTCATGTGTCATATATATAACATGCCACAAAGAGATTAAAAGCTTTTCAATTGCAAATCCCCAGCTACTGGAAACTGAATCTATAAGGACATGTTGCATTGTATTTTTAAAAATATAAATAAAACTTATAAAATGGATTTGCTAGGTACACTATGTAAGAAAGTCCATTCAGCATAACCATGAAAGTGTAAACCAGTGGGGTTAAACCAGGTATGTAGCATCAGGCAGTGCACTGGGGCCCACTGGGGTTTGTATGTTGATAACCAGCGGTCAAACCAGGTCTAAATCAGGGTTGAGTTATGTCTAAACACTGGACCAAGACCATAAAAAGCTGCACTCTTGTCAAAATCTTATTAAACCACTTAATAGTTTTGTAAGCCCTCCAGTGCCTTGCTGTTTTTGGTTCTTTATACAGTTCCTTACTGTTAAGGTGAAATTAACTGACTAATTGTAGTATACAAAATGTCTATTTTATAAGATTATGTAACACACAGACCTACAAATCATTTATCTTTGTATTTCTTGTCTTGTGTTTATCCACAGCAAACACAGTATGTCAACAATGTACAGTGGTAAACTGGGGTTAGGACCGCTGGGTAAAAGTGCATTTCATTTGGGTTTATACAAAATCAACATTGTAGAAAAAACCCTTATGTTTGTCTATAATATTTAACCATCATATCTAAAGAGCTGCTAAATGGTACTTAGTTCCGCCCACATTTATGTCACACCCTTACTTTTTAGAAGCTATGGTAAAGTCCATAAAGTATTGTTCATTTAACATTTAACAAGAGCCTTTGCTTCTGTAATGTATTTGTGTAATGATACTTTTGTCAAATACTTATTTTAGTACTAACCACCTCTCATAAGAATTGCAAGTCTTCCATGTTGAATTAGACAGTTTTGTTTCTTTTGGTCTACAGAAGTAGCAATGTTGTACAAGCTAAAGACGATTAACATGTTCTCAGCTAGCACACGAGTGTTTCACAATGAACTGTGGTGCCCATAATTAGTAGAATTGGTTGCTCAACATATCGTTCTTTCCAAGGAGAGTACTGTTAAATAAGTAGCTTACATCACACTGCCCCTGACGTTTAAAAATCTATAATGAGACATAAAAACCAGCGTGCTGTGCATGTGCAGCTTTAGGGCCTTGGGCAAAACACGGCCTTTCAAATATCAAACACTGTGAACTTGATCCCAGACGAAGCGGCAGCCATTGACTGTATGCCGTTTCCAAACATGATTATATCACAGTAAACCTATTAAAACAAGCGCACAGGGCGAATTAGGATTGGTTGTGCGTAAGCGTCTACATTTACGCACAAACTACTCTTGCTGGTTGTCATGATAGTTTAATCACTCAAAATGAAATTATATATACACACACTGAAAACTATTTAAAAGCAAATTAAATACATTAAAAATGTAAAATGCAAATACAACATTAATTGCTTGGGCTTAGGGAAGTAATAAGGAATAGTTTACAGTCACCTAGTTACAACATTAACTCTCACATTGTAATAGCAGTGTGAAAGGAAGAAATGTTCCTTGTTGACCAAAACAGAGTAAGCACATGTCACTTCCATATATCAGATCTCCTCCTATCACATCGTCTTCACACCGAGGTCTGTTTGTAGTTCTTTGTGTCCAACACTTTCTTGCCGCACATTGCACAGATTCCTGAAAAGCAACAAAGTGGAACAAATCACTAAAGTATTAAGGCATTTCTGTTAACACCAACTTTAGCTTGATATGAGTAATTATGCTCCACAATAGCTATAATCCAAGCTGCAGATGCCAGAACACAATGTAATAGATTTAATGTTATGTAAATGATGTACATCTGATAATTGAATAATTACCTTTCTTGTAGGCACAGCCCTGGCAGTAGTGTGATCCAGATTGATGGACTGAGCTCTTACAGATCCTGCAGATGGCAAAGCCCGACTTACTGGCCTTACTGTACGGGTCAAATCTAGAAGACATATACGGCACAAAAACACAATTCAATATTCAGATTAACTCTTCGATTCTAAATTTAATTTGACATTTTTCACCAAAAGTAACTCACCTGGCTTTCTTTGAAGTCAGGAGCTTGTTTTCATTCAGTTTACGACCACCGCTCTCTGAAAAACAAAAATACTCAGTGAACACATATCCTTATTTTCTGAATTAAGACTGTATTATTTCCATTATCTTCCCCATTCCCAATTTTATCGTTTGTATTTGAGGCAATGTAGAATCTTAAAGCCTAATTTGTACAGATTATATACAGCCAAACATATGCCCCATCAATGTGACAAAATGACACACATGTAAAGTTAATAAATGTACATCATACTAAGGATTATAGCATGTAAATAACAGTAAACAGATACCAACAGTGTTATAATGCTTAAACTGGCCTTACCTGTTGTATTCCGGGCTCCATCCTTCCATGTGTCGGGAGTGATGACCTTACCCAGCTTCTTCTCACCTAAAACAAGATACACACTTTCTTAGTTAAGGTGTAAACGTAGGGTTTATTCGAAGTTACAAGATAAGATTACCATTTGGTAGCTAGCATTAGCACAGTCGCAGTTACTATTGCCCCATATTTTTTGTCGAAGACGTCAAATTTAAGATACAAAATGAAAATTGAATATTTACATATGATACTTACACTTTTCGCAAACCATATTTCCGCTTTTGTCTAATTACTAATGCGACGCAAAGAAACTAAAACGTTAGCTGAGAAAAGTTAGCTCAGGCTTGCTATTTGTAAACTTCCGGTGTTTCATAGATTATATTCACTACTATTGGTTTAGGCAAATGTCAGTTAAAATATTGCTCTGTGATTGGCTGAGTTACATTTGTTAAAGGCGGGATTTTGTGCTCAAGATGTTCCTTTGATTATTTCATTGTAAAGGCCCATATATGTCCGATTTCAAGCCATATTCACTTTACAAAAGAGTATACATGAAATATGTATTTTATTCAAATTATTTAGCTGGATAGTTAAAGTTACTTGAACATATGTGCTTTGATTTTTAAAAGCTTTGGCGGAAGTGAGTCTTTCGTTGTGTTTACGGAAGTGTTGGATCTTATGAATGGACAGCATCACTCCACACTAGTTGAAATCAACAAAAAGACTTTAGTTTATCTTATTTTATTTATTTACCTTTTTAGATAGACGTATTCGCCGTCATGTGGGACCACGAGATCCGCGCCATGGGGTCGACCCACGCCATCATAGCCGCCTCGGTGCTCATAGCCACGGTCGTACCTGCAGTGTTCGTCCCGGGGTTCTCCGTGTACGGGACTCACCTGCTGTGGATCTACTCCGTGTCCACAACGGTCACCGGGGTCAGCGCCACCATCTTCTGGCTCCTGGGGGTCACACCGCCCACCAAAAAGAACACGCTGGGGTACAAGGTAATTAACTGAACAAGGGCAAATAAACAAACTATATTGAACCATTTTTACAGGCGATATTATATTATAATGTAACGGGTTTGTAGTGTATTTTACTCAAAAGGGTGATCTATTTTAGCCTATTTAACCTAATGAATGATTGTAAGAGTGAATAGTGTTTCTGTGTCAGCCCTGCAACTAAATTAACTACCAGACTAGTGCGGACTAGTTAAAATATTTGATGAGTTTAGTTTAGAACATGTTTTACTTTGCCATCCAATTTTTGAGTAATTAAAATAATAATAATAATAATAATTGAATGTCTCCTCAGCTGTCTCGGTTGTTTCGCTCTTGTTTGTACATCTTCCTGTCATGCCTCTTCTTTCACACGGTACTGGTTCTCTATGGAGCCCCCCTGATCGAGTAAGTAGGCCTATGTGATATTTATGCAATGTATTTTTACTCACATTACTTATTTAACGTCCCTTCCTTAGCTGTGCATTAGATACCTTTTCACTGGCTGTGCTGCTGACATCTCTGACCACTCTGAGGTGCCTCTGTGTGCTTGGTCCAAATGTCCAGGCCTGGATACGAGTGTTTAGTCGACATGGGTATTTATCTCAGTTATGAGTATATTCACTGGATTTTCTTAATAGTAATAGTGTCTTTCTTGTTCTCCATGTCCAGGGCTATGTCTGTTTGGGACACTTGTCTGCAGATAACGGTGGCCTGTACATTAGTAGGAGCCTGGTTGGGGGCTTTCCCTATTCCACTGGACTGGGACAGGCCTTGGCAGGTGAGTCTATATAGTAAATAAAATGAATAATATGCTCAAATGAAAAAAATCTTACTGATAATACAACTTCAGATCTTAAAAAGAGCTCATTTATTTATGCTTCTCTGAGATCTGAAATATAGGGAAAGCAAAATATTTATCTAAATCATACTGATGGCTTGTTGCATATTAATGGTGCAGTTTGATCGTTTATGGACGAGATACAAGTTACTAATTAGTCTTGTTTACCTTATTTCAGTCATGACTTGCATTGGGGTAGGAAGCCCATGTTTTAAAAGTATGTTTAATTATGACAGTACCCACAAGAGGATTGTCTTGACAAATATAAAAGTCCCCCCACGATTTAACTAATGTAAAGATCACATCAAAATATTAGCTGACGTAAGCATTAAAGCTATTAAGACAAAACAGAAACTAAAATGGCGTATAACAATCAAGAGTTCTTTCCCAAAAACCATTTGACTCAAAGGCCACTTGGGGTTTAAAAATGTGCCCAGTGGGCCGGCTGATATTGTATTCTTGGTAAACTGCAACCATTCTTGACAAATGAGATATACAGCCTTCGATCAGACCTCAGTGATAATATGTGATAGTATGTCGATGTGGAGTTAACTGGTTACAGCAGGTTATAACAACGTGATTGATAAATTGGCAATATTTTATCATTTAAAAATGAGAAAATGCTTGTTATGCCGGATTTAAAAACCCAAAGGCGGGCTGCATTTTGCCCACCCCTGGACTAGACGCTGACAATACTAAGGTCACAATGCCCTGAAGCAGCATAGTTTCTCTATTTTCTGTCTATGTGGCCGCATCATTGCATCATGTGCTGAATCCAAGTTTATCCTAACTTTCAAACTCTTAGTTGTTGTTTTTTTGCTTAGTGCGGAATCCATTTTCACAATTTTAATTAAAGGGTGAATAATTAACACTGCCTCTCACTGGAGCTGAAAATGGACTGTAACTTTATACTACTAAATATTTTTTTCATTATTCATTTGAATGAGTATTGGCAAAGGAGGCCATGAATAAATAATCTATAATCATTACTCTAAATGTGAGTGTGTTTTTTCTACAGTGACTTTACACCTAAACTTGCAGATGCTAATATTTTTTTTACTTTTTCTAGGTTTGGCCAGTATCTTGTAGTTTGGGTGCCATGTTTGGGTTCCTGACTGGACTTGTAGCTGCTCCACTGTGGATCCACTATCATCGTAAACAGCTCACCTACAAGTGCAAATGATGAAAATGTGTCTGTATTCCGGTTGAATAATCCGGTTATCAATTTAATAATTTATTTGGTTGGCTTAAATCTGTATAGACAGAAGTTGAACATATTCTGAAACTTCAATAAAGTGTTTCTCTTTCTTATGTTTGTGACTTTCAGTTTATTATAAAATGGTTTGTTTGTAGCCATGCACAAGAAAGTGGCCAGCTTCCCAGTTCTCCCAGTAGCAAATGAATGTGAGAGTGAATGGTTGTCTGTCTTTGCATGTCTTCGTGTTAGCCCTGCAAATACCTGGCTACTGTCCAGGGTGCACCCCACCTAAAGCCCAAAGTTACTGGGATAAACTCAATCATCTTAGACTTCTACATAGATTGAGTAGAAGACAATATAAAGGACGCAATAATAATTAATAAATACAACCCCAGTCCCAAGTTTAAATTTTCAGTAATGCTTTTTTGACCAATTAAAACTTTGGCTAAAAATGTAATCAGACTTTCAAGTTTCTGACTTTGTAACTGACAAAACATGCTGCTAGTACCCTCTCCAAACATCAGGTGGTGCTGTTGTATCACCACACACTCATACCTATCCACAATAATGCACTCGTTAATGCCTTAATTCGAGTGTAACATGTTCATTTGCACAGGCATCGCATTATATATCACGGCCTGAGCCAAAACAAGTAAGTAACAAACAAAATGTCCACATTGACACACAAAAAACAGAGTTACTAATGAAAACCTTGGCAGTCTATGAGTCTGTTGAAAGCTCATTCTTATTCTACCTTTTCACTTTCCTTAGGCGCTTACATTGATTCATATTCGGGACATTAACTTCACCTCCTTTCTTCAGCCCACGTCAACACCACAAGCCACGTACATATCTCTTACACTGTTCTGTTAAAATACAAGTTACAAATCTCTGGGGCTAATCCTATGTATGTGGAAGCATTAGCAAAAGTAGCAAAATAAGTGGTCTGTGGTTTGGAAAGTGGATTATAGGGGATGCATTACATACTATTATGCTAACTTGACTTTGCTAGCATGTTATTATGTTCTGAAAGTTGAAAAAGGGCATCTGGACAAGGTTTTGATTGTTGAAAAGCTTTCATCTGCCAATCCAGCAGACTTCATCAGTTCTGGTTAGAAAGGACCAATATCTCAACTTTGATTCACATCACCCACTAGACCACAAACTATCGGTAATTAGGTCACTACAACACAGAGCTCAGGAGGTACCCACGAGTGCAGAAGGGAAGGAAAAGGAAG
>JAVQKC010154444.1:0-11462 GCA_036025475.1 Philypnodon macrostomus
TCTGAGGAGTCTGAGGAGTCTGAGAGTCTGAGAGTCTGAGGAGTCTGAGAGTCTGAGGAGTCTGAGAGTCTGAGGAGTCTGAGGAGTCTGAGAGTCTGAGAGTCTGAGGAGTCTGAGGAGTCTGAGAGTCTGAGAGTCTGAGGAGTCTAAGAGTCTGAGAGTCTGAGGAGTCTGAGTATGAATATCGACATATTTTTTCACTGAGGTCCGATCGAAGGCTGTTTGTCTCATTTGTCAGAAATGGTTGCAGTTTACAAAGAATACAATATCAGCCGGCCCACTCGGCACATTTTTAAACCCCATGTGGCTTTTGAGTCAAAACGTTTGCCCAGCCCGGTCCAGAGTTTGCACTTTAGACACAATAGACAAACGTGAGTATGATGATACACTAACCTCACCAAACAAATCCCTAATGATGTGTTCGTAAGGCAGTGAAGTATTGGATCTTAACAAACACACGTTTCAAAGAAAAGACTTCCATTTGTTAGGTGCTGTCATATATAAAGGATTTAATTAATAGGATCATTGAGACATGTCCTTGACATTTTATAAAGATTTAATTATGAATATAATGGACACGTTTTACAGTTTGGGAATTAATGTCCCTTTCCACCATCTCAGAGTTACTGCAGAACATCCTCACTAAAGTATCAGAGTCTTATATGTCTATTCATATACTCACCTTACATACTAACTAAGAATACTAACATATTTGGGGCAAAACAAACAATAAACGAGAAGGAAGTAAAATAAAATCTCAGTTTTGCACAAATGAAATCTATGGAAACCCAAAGCATTGGTGAGGTGTGCGTGAATAACTGGACTCATTGTGCTCAAGTTAAAGAAACAGACTCAAGTTAAGATAATTATGAATAATTATAAAGAAATGTTGAACAGTGTTAAATAGATTTGGCTTTTTTTACTGTGAGTGGATGAGTTTGGTCAAAAAGTCACATTCATGAGTTAAAAAAGTGTGACTTAATCTGGATCGGTGCTGTCAGGAAATGCATAAATTCTTGATAAAGCTTTGCAGCAGACCACACGTCCTTCACATTTTAGGAAGATTTAATCATGAATATAATGGTCACTTTTCTCCCGATACAATTAAACAGGGCTCCGAGAGGTCTCTCTAATGTCTCCATAAAATTAGAGCACACGCCAACCCGCTCCGTGATCAATCTCACTGTCAAAGACAAATTTGAAATAAATCTCTGGCGTGTTCTTCCAGCGTGTCGCACTCTGATCATTTCCACAATATCCTCTGCAGACCCCACGGGCACCATTCTTTTTTTTCATCATATTTTGCTCCCTCCCTGTTTGTTTCTATCCCTGTAAAATGCTGGTTGCTTTGCTGAAATACTGCAGTGCTTTATCTGGCCTTTTTTTTCTTCCTTCTTCTCGACTCCTGGATGAGGCTGGGTGTACAACCTTGGCCCCTCCCTCACTGGTAGTAGTTGTTGTTGTTGGTGTGTTGTGAGGTTTGGATGAGATGGGGGGCTGGGTGCGGGGGGTTAGCCGGGACCCAATGACGTGGGTGCGACATGTAACCGCGGAGCAGGAGAGGAAATCAATACATGAAAGGATGAGGAGCACTGGGGTGGATTACCGTCTGGGGCCCTGGCTACTGGAGGGGTGTTGGGGGGGGGTGTAGATGAGGCCTGGGGGGTTACACAGAGCCTGGATGTGTGTGTGGGGACGGGGCAGGGGGAGGCCAGATTGTCCAGTCCCCTCTCTCCTCCTCCCTGCAAACACTCTTTCAATCTCAAACCCTATACTGCTCTTAATATTAAAAGCTATCTTTTTCCTACAACTGAGAGAAACTGTCCAATCACCTCATAGTATATTTAACTTGTGATAATAATATGTTAATATGTATAAAATTAAAGCCTATAATCTCTCTCTATATATATTCATTTAGAATGTTCAGGCCTGAGAGCTTTGGCCAATCAGCTGTTAGCGTACATGTGTGTCTGCTCATCTGCCCTATAATTAGTTTTTGTCATTTTGTAAACAGATGAATATTTAAAGTGACTATTCCATCAATGGCTGCATCTGGTTTGACAGAAGTTGTTCTGTGAGTGTAATCACCTTATATAACAGAGGTTATTCAGTACAATTCAAAAACTAGTGTTTGTCAATGTCTCACTCAACAATAAAGCCGCCTTGAACATAATAAAGACTACTAAAGCCGATATACTGAACCGTTATTGTAACTATTAGCACCCATCAATGGTGATCATATTTAGCATTAACATCTCTAAATATAACAAACATCCATAAAGATTTACTTTAGTATAATACCTCAATCAACCAGTAACAGCCCTATCTCCAAGGTCTACTATTGGTTGATGTTTTTAGGTCCCACAGAGTATATATTTCCAGTGTGTCTAATTAATATTCAACAGTAAAAAAAAATGCATGTTTTAAACAACCTCCGTAATACCTAATAATTGAAAGACCTGTGATGAATAGTAGTCATACTTGGTCCGGTTAATCAATATCAATCCCAGTTTGGTTCTCTAGCAATTTGTGATGTACTATGTTGTGCTTTCTTCGTTTAGCTGAGCTTTACAGACCCCAAATGAAAAAGAATGACTGACATTGTTCGATATTGTATTCTGTGATGTGTGATATTCATTCATGCTTGACCCACAATTAACAAACTCTTTACATCAGAGCTTGTTTGCTATTGTATGCTGTTGAGCCATACTTGACCCCTCCCATGAAGCGCCTCTTGCCTTCTAAACCCTATACCACAGATAGACCCTGGTTCTCACAGCACTGAATCAGACTCCATAATGTTACACTGAATACACTGAATGCTGTGGCCGCTTGCTGATAACCCGCCACTATCTGTGCTGGGAATAATCACCTCATGTTACCAGGTAAATTAAAGAGCCCAGAGGAGACCACTGTCTGTGTGTTTGGGCTTGTGTGCAAGTTTGCCCAAGTCTTCAGCCGCACTGCCACAATCCCAGATAATAAATATCTATAATAAATATCATTATTATAGGGCCAATCTCCCCCAATAACCCGGCTGCCGTGAAAGATGGCACAGGGGACTGAGTAGGATATTGCCAATATATCAGCATTGATTATTGAGAGTGCTGACAGGGAGGGAGGTAAAGTTAATAAAAACTAATAAAAAAGACATGGAATTCATAGCTTTCACGGGATCAGCGGCTTGTAGGGGAAAAGAGAGTGAAGTTAAGCTGGACCGTAGAGCTCTGTGTATTGAGCTTTTATCATTTTGACTGATATCTACATACACATCTAGACGCGCGCACAAGAGTTAGTGTTTCTGCGGTTGCATGTGCGCCTTTCTGGATTGATTGAATCTTACTTATATTTGAACTCCGCGGTGGGATCCGAAAACTCACACAGACACGCTCCTTCTCGCACACAGACACACAAACTTTAGTTCACCCTTGCACACGCGTAACACACACAGACAAACTCACCAACAAACCCAGCTCATAAAAGCCCATGCATCATATCCATATTATCTTGACAAATCTATACATCATGTCAGAGCATGGCTTTATGTGAATATTGCATTTCTCTGTGTGTGTCGGGGAGGATATGAGAGTATGTGCTATGGGCCTGAGATGGGATGGGCCGACCGTGAGGGAGCGTCCATTCTAATAGGACCTTGTTAGGTCGCTGACAGAGCCCGCTACGCCACTGTTGGCTTCTATTGATTGGCCGCTGACGGCGTTATTGATGAGTGAGAATTTAATTTAACCAGCTCGTTTGTCAACATGACATCAGCGTTTAACGATGACCGTGACATGGAGGTGATCACCTGCAGATAAACTGGCCCATTCACACATTACGCTCAAATACCCTGCTTCTATACGCTTCTATTACCAACCATCATTTACAAGACAAATCCTTCTGTTTAATATTCATGGACAGTCATATCAATCACAAAAGGATAACAAGCAATTACCAGGAGGGCATTAAACTGTATGCCTAATGCATGGCCCATGTTATGACTAATGTATAGCCAGAGGATACTTCAGGCTGTCTCTGATTGGATAAATATTTCATGCCACTTTGTGACCTGCAGAACACGACAGAAACACATTTTGTGAGGAATTGAGAAAATTGCTGTCTATGAATATACATTTGTATGGAACTGTTATTGTAGTGTGAAAAACTGTCTGAGCATGTACAGAAATACATGTATGTATAATTGAATCCACTAGATATATTTGTGTGCGTGTGTGCATAATACATCTGAGGAAATAGTGATCCACATATGATCATTATTTATTAGATCATAGGCAGAGGTGGTAGAGTAGCCAATCATTCTACTCAAGTAATAGTACCATTACTTCAAAATATTGTTACTCAAGTAAAAGTAAAAAGTACTCATTTACAAAATTACTGGAGTAAGAGTAAAAAAGTACTGAGCAACAGTTTGAGCGTAATGTCAGATTATTTGTTTCATTTCGTTGTAATCGGGCAAAACAAAACAAAATATAATAATAACAATAATAATAATAATAATAATAATAATAATAATGCACAAGAAACAAAATGTCCACATCATCACATTTTTCACATAAAGCTGTTCTTCCATGACACACAGAGGTGGTAAAAGTACTCTTACTAGATTTAAATTTTTACTCAAGTAAGAGTACAGTTCAAAATATGAATACATATTATAATGTATTGTGCAGTAAAGCTACTCTATGCAGTACAATATATTTAGTAAGTAATGTAACTGAGCCCGTCTGCTCAGAGGCTTCAGTATGTTTGACAAAAACATTCCCCCAAATATGAATGAACACATGACAATAGCTTCCATTTGATTGTCCATGTTGTAATGCATATGGGCCTTTATAGTTAATACTGTGACATCTAATAATATTAATGACAAATATGGAAGGATTGACCTAAATATGGTAAATTGTTTGTAGTGCAAACACTGATCTAACCACACTACATCCAAATAAGCCCTGTATCACACACACAATACATTTCTAAAGTATTTCACAATGACTACGTCCATAAATGATACGGTGAAATGATTATAGTAATGACATCATTATATTGAACTTTATGGACAAAAGTCAAACAGCCCAAAAGATCTTTTTTTAAATGATGTAATATCTATCTGTTGTTGCACAGGGCCGTCACAATAATCATTTCTAATCCTTGAATTTTGCTGTGTGTATCTAAGATCCAATATTACATCCATTACTGTATTTCTCTATCTGGAAAAATAGAAGCAAAGGGAGCGAGAGGGAGACAATTTTGGAAGAGCATTTTTCAATAGAGCGGAGGGAGATACAGGCCAGAAAACAATGCACGTCTATATATCTCTGTGTGGATTTGGAGGCTTGATCGGGCGGGAGGTGGACAATCAGGACTGTGTGGCCCCTGAAGACAGTTTTCCAGCAGGGGTTATTGGCTGGAGCGGCCCCCCAGGGGAACACTCCTTCTCTCCCGGGCTCTCAGGGGACTCCAACTGGACACGGCCACTCGCTGCAGGGGCCCTATAGGCACCGGTCAAACATGAAACACACTCGGGGTGTGGAGGTCACTTTTGTCACCAGGGACAACACTGGGAGTAAGAAGTGAAGATTTGTCATGTCGGGCCGTTTGTGTCGGGCTGCGGTGTCTTTGATAGATTGAAATTGGGTGGAGATCTGAATACTGTGGTGGTACAGCTAAAGTTCAAGCGTGTTGTTCAAGTCTCGGCCAAGCCCCCATTTTATACACGCCCCAAAGATATGAAAGAATTAAACCATAGACAAAAGTTCAAATGTAATATATTTATTCCTCTTTTATCAATAGTAATAAATAGTAATAAATAGTAATAAATAGTAATAAATGGTCATAAATAGTAATAAATAGTAATAAAATAGACATGATCGACTGATGATACTGACAGACCCAAATAAAACTGAATCTTTTAGCTCAAAATTTCAAGAAACAATATCTAACTTACAACACAAACATCAGGTATTGAAAGTGATACGTTTGATCATTTTATTGAGATAGATCGGTCCATTTCTGTTGCTCCAGTATGTGTTACCGATGCTAAAACAGCACAGTGTATTTGATCCTGACAGTAATAATGAAACTGTATGGATCGGTCACATGTTTCAGTTTCGACCTTTTAGATATTGCATTCTGCTTTGTGTACATACATGTGAAATCAAACTTATATATATATATGTATGAGTATCATTTTTAATTGCCTTTAGTGTAATAAAAAAAAAAGATCTTCCCAAAAAGTGTGTCTTCATGATGGGGGGGGGGGGGGGTGGATGCTGTATAGGTGTTAGCATCACCTCTACCTCCACCAACACCATCTTATTTTCCTCTCCTTCAATCTCTCCCCAGCCCTCCCTCCATCCCTCCTTCTCTTCCACAGACGCGCACAACCACACTACATTCTACAAGAAATAATTGCTTTTGTCTGGAAGGAGCGCGGTGGGGCGGGCGGGGGGAGGGAGGGGGGGGGCGCTCGGATCCCTCTGTGGAAAGAAGGGGGTCTTTGAAGGACAACCCGTCGCTTCTCCCTCAAACTCTTCCCCCATTTTTCTGCTCCTCTTCCTCTCTATCCCCTACACGCTCATATCATCTGTCATTCGTGAAGCGTAGGGATGAGGACAATAAAGCCCACTATGCAGGCAATGGGACATTTTTCATAATTAAGAACTCTGACACTTTACTGCTCAAATACGGCTGCGTGCAGAGCAGGAGCAGTGTCTCTATCTCTATATGTGATCATTGCTTTGAGATGCATTCAAACTGTCCTAATGAGCTGAGCTTAAGTGTCTAAACAGTCCGGCGGGATGGGGCTTCCACACCGTACACGCAGGGGCCGCTCATTCCCATCGATTTGCCCGTATCGATCAGGATGTTTAAGGTATAGATTTTTCTATTTAAAAATCTATATCGACAATAATCTGGCGTGTAAGCGGGCCGGCGTTGACTGATTCTGGCCGGTAATTGACAGCGTGTTGGTGGCAAAGGAGCAGGATGAGAGAGGGCAGGAGGCTGGGAGAACCATGCTGTGGACTTACAGTACAGACGGAGTGTGCAGTGGAGTGAGCCTGGAGGTCTTCAGTGAAATCCTGAAAACACAGTGTGGAAATGACATCAGAGAAACCGATAAGAAATATTACATTTACATTCCATAAAACGCGGGGTCTCCATAGGGTCCAGAACAAAGCCGTGGTCATCAGCCTCACACGGGGTTAAGGGCAGGAGGTCAAACAAAGATAATTGAAAAATAAAAGGCGTCAAACAATGAAAACCATCAGTGTAATGCTGTGAATATTACATCTTGTTGTGAAGAATCAGACAAAATATAAAGTATATTTTCACTGTGATCATATTTATTTTGTAAAATTTTCAATCATACTGAATTGATAAAGATCCCGTGAGTGATGACAGCTCATATCCACAGAGTATTGACCTTACACGTCCTGTAATGTTGTGTTTGTATGTAATTGTATGTGTTGTATTTCACCTCCAACAGCAGTGTCATTAATATTTCACACAGGTTGGATTGTTGGTGAATAGTAAAATCTTCATTTTCTGAAAGTGTTCACTTTTGGACTATGTCTTTTATCTCCATTTATTATTTATTATTATTTATATTCCATTGTTCAATATTCCTCTATCTTTAATAATGCATCAAATCTACCATGGAACAGTAGACAGATTGTTTGTCAAATCCAACCATTATTCTTTCTGTGGTTGAGAACTTTAGAGCATCTTGAAAGTGCATTATCTGCGCCCATCTGCGGGGCTGTAGGACAACAGTGCTCGCGCTTGTCCTGTGGATGAATAACCTAATGGCCGTGCGCTCTGGAGGGTTTATTAAAAGCAGAGGCGATTATGAGCTAACTTAATTGCGCGCTCACACCGCTCGGCTCCTCTCGGCTCCTCTCGGCCCCTCTCGGCTTTAAGAGCCTATAGGTATCTATGGATCCTGCTTCTTTATATGTGGCGTTCGTCCCATTTCCCGCTGATCATTATTGGCATCATTATAGTCCCTTATTATTAAGAGAGAGCTGGGAGGGAGGTGTGGGGGAAAATCCAGC
The DNA here is from genome assembly GCA_036025475.1 of Philypnodon macrostomus. Lineage (NCBI taxonomy): Eukaryota > Metazoa > Chordata > Actinopteri > Gobiiformes > Eleotridae > Philypnodon > Philypnodon macrostomus. The sequence continues at coordinate 8,073 of JAVQKC010154444.1, forward strand.
AAATCAATACAGGATACCTTTTGCAGCGGTAGTGAAAACCAGGGGGGCGGCGGGGGGAGGCGGGGGGAGACGGGGGGAGGAGGAGGAGGAGGAGGGTGGGAGAGCAGGGGGGCGGTGGTGATGTGTGAGTAGTAGCGGCTCCTCTCTCGCTTCAATGTTGCGGCCAGCCTCATAGTGGCAGATCGCTACAATCCTGGAGGGAGCCGGGTCGAGTCGCTGTTTGGGGTTCCCACGTTAAAAGAGAGAGCTCGCGGGGGACAAAACAGAAAGACAGACACAAAAAGACACACAGACGGATGGACGGATATAGGCAAGTGCACCGCTAAACCGCGACGCGAACGGACTCTGTTGTTTTGTTATTTACTTCCGTTATTTATGAAGTATATCGATTGATTGCGTTTTAATTACTGCCTTGTGACAGAGCGCGAGGGAGGAGGAGCGTCAGGGCGCGCGGTGTGTGCTGTGTTGTGTGCATTTGTCTCGGACACTTTTTACACAGTTGATTTCTTCGGCTCGTGCATAATATAGCCTTTAAATGAAGCCAACGCGCCCCCGACGCACCTCAGTACAGTACGCGCGAGCGCACGAATGTCTTCTGTAGCCTTCATGAAAAAGAGGAGAGGAGTAAGCGTGCAGCTAGAGACCAAATACAATAGAGCAAACCAAATAACAGTCCACAGAGAATCCAAATAAGACTCATACGCGCCTTTAGACACTGTTCTCTCTTGAAACCAAAGCTAATAGCGGCTACAGGAGACCACAGCGACTGTTTTAATGCCTTCTCACACCTACAGAAGCTTCAGTGAAAGGTGTATTAAGCTATAGACCCTCTATGTTTACTCAAGGAGAAGAAATTAGAGTTTACCAAAGGTTTGCGTTTGTAACTTTTCTGATCTCCTCTGTCCGTCTGTGTGTTCGTGTCTGGGCAGCAAGACTAGGGGCCACCGTCTGTATGTATGAAAATAGTCTATGCACATAGAGAACTAAAGTCCATGTAAATAAAAGTGCTCAGTCGGGCTTCATGTGAAGCTCTCCAAACGAAATCCATCCTCAAAGCTGTCTACCACAAGAAGAACGGGCCACGCTTGACCAGAGGACAGAGCTCGTTCTGTCACGTTATTCGCCAAACCAGAACAAGAAGCAGGACGAAGATCATGTTTGTTCCGTTGCCTGTGCCGTTCGTGTTTCAAAGAACTGCCCCTGACCTCAACGCCTGGCGCCTCAAGTCCCCTCTGGCTCTCCGCTCCAACTCCGGTAAGAAACATGCTTCCTTCTCCCTCTACAACACTCTTCCATGTCGGTCAAGCCGTGCGGACCTCGCCCCGCCTTTGCTCTCAGCCTTGCAAAACGGGGCGAGCGGATAGCGTACACACCCACCCATAAGGTACCTTTTAGAAGCACTTCTAAAACACAAAGAATACGTCCCAAAAATACATCCACATTCTCTCCCTTCTTTAAACCGTGCGCCAAAGCTCCACTCGTCCCGTATGCGTGCTCTAGGTGTCCACGCTGCCCTAAATGTGGTCCCTTTTCCGGGTATTTCCACAGAGCTCCATCCTTCTCCTCTCCTCCGCTGCCAGCGCCTGAGCCTCAGCCTTCGTCTCTCCCCAACTAGACTCTCGGCAGGCAGGGAATATTCATGCCAACTTATCGATCCCGCGGAGATCGATTCCTGGGCCGGTAGAAGCAGGGAGAGGGGGAGACAGAAGGAGCGAGTATTGGCGCACTGTTGGAGGAGAGGGAACGGCGTTAATTCACTTCGGATTGTGTCGTTTTGTGTCTGTGTTTTGACCAGTCTCAGTGTTGGCTTTTATATGATGCCTGGTTGGCGTTAGTTGTCGAACCAAAACTGTACTGTACACTGGAATATATATAGACTTCCAGAGGTTGTCCCGTTGCCGCTCAGCTGATGCTCGGATGGAAAGCTGCGACTCGGTTTGTGGAGTCCAGGGCAGTGTGGATGCGAGAGGAGGAGGGGGGAGGGTACCGGCTGGCTGTGCTGGGGCTGGGGCGCCGTCTGTGTTTCATCTGCGCTGAAGCGGAATAAAAGACGCATGGTGGTTGCGAACAGGCCGGTTACAGCGTGCCATACCGACTGTCGCTGTTGTGGCAGAGAGCTTCAACTGTTTTTCTAACGCAGGCAACAGCTGGTCTGCCCTGGTGTGCATATGAAGATGAGAGCTACACAAGGCTGTTCAAACTTAAATCTCTCGGGCACGCGCATGGAGACGAGTTACTGGCGTCTCCGTGCGTAATTGTGCGTAAATGTAGCTGCTGTGTGCACCTTTGCCGGTGGACAGGCTCTTAAAGGGACAGTGCACTCTCCCAGCGCCAGGCCCAACCTGTGTGATATAAAACATGCCAGGCTTCTGCTTTTCTGAAGACATACAACAGATATAATGCCAACAGAAAACTAATGGCACGCTCAACATACCGGAACTGCATTTACAGAGCTTCTCATATTGACCTCACTTATATTTTGATCACTTACATGATACCACCAGTGAGCTTGAGTACATATAGCCTACTGGATATGGACTTTCATTAGTGCTAACTCTTTTTGGGGCATTTTAATGTATTTCCTGTTTCATTTTCACCTCAAAAGCTTTTCTAGGGACAGGTGTTTGCGAATTAGCCATGGCTATAAACACTGTGATACAGGCATCAGGATATTATTTTGATTCAATGATATATGTTTCAGATAAATCCCTATCAAATAAACAATACAGAAATAAACTGAGCGAAAGTTGCAGTACCAAAAGTGACCATTAGTCGAATTGGTACGGAATTTAGGTCTGACGCTGGGGCCAATGAGTTTAATAATAAAGATTTTAACTGGCTCAACATTAACAACTGATTATCCTACCTGCACCTTTATATTGTATTATATTATTCTGTCTTTATTATTCTTAGTTAGATTTTGTTTAGCAAGTCAATTTCATTGCATCGTTGACTGTATATAAACCAATCTGATAATGCTATTCCCTAACCCAGTCAATGCAGCATTATATCGGGTGTGTTCTGTAATTGTGATTGTGTTGGTGATCTCCACGAGAATTCATTCTTGTTTCCTACAATGGCAGTCTTGACTTTGCAAATAGAGCAGCTCTACAAGTAAAAGTGAATGCTCGCTGTATCTATCTGAAGTTGGCTCTCCCTCAGTCAGCAGCGTGTGACAGTGAGGGGATGATCGAGGGGAGAGAGGGACCTGTTACCTGCCATATCTCCACAGACATACACGCGCACACACACGCACACACACACACACGCACACACACACACACACGTATACACACACACACACACACACATACACACACACACACACACACGCACATACACAGACATACACACAGGCACACATAGACATGCACACACACACACACACAC
>JAVQKC010154452.1:0-14463 GCA_036025475.1 Philypnodon macrostomus
GGTTCAGTCTCGATTTAGTCCTGGTTCAGGCTCGATTTAGTCCAGGTTCAGTCTCGATTTAGTCCTGGTTCAGTCTCGATTTAGTCCAGGTTCAGTCTCGATTTAGTCCTGGTTCAGTCTCGATTTAGTCCAGGTTTAGTCTCGATTTAGTCCAGGTTCAGTCTCGATTTAGTCCAGGTTCAGTCTCGATTTAGTCCTGGTTCAGTCTCGATTTAGTCCAGGTTCAGTTTCGATTTAGTCCAGGTTTAGTCTCGATTTAGTCCAGGTTCAGTCTTGATTTAGTCCAGGTTCAGTCATGTTTAGTTCTTGGTTTAGACTTGTTTAAGCCTCGGTTTAGTACTGTTTCAGTCCATGTTTAGTTCTGGTTTAGACATTTGCTGTAAACGACTCACATGATCTAGTTGCTAATGGTCAGAGGCTGAGGTTGAATGATTTTGTTACGTTGCCTCTGGACCTCAGTATTTCTGTGTACTGTCCTACATGCATTTGACTAAAACTACATTCATCTGTTTTTATCTATTCTTCAGTCTCTGTGTCCACTCCAAGGATTTCCGTAGTGGACCGGGCCATACTTGGTAAACCGGTTAAGATCCTGTGTAGGTCTGATTTCGGCAGCCTGCCCATAAACTACACCCTGCTGGAAAACTACAGCCCTGTGGCCTCTGTCAGTCTGAAGACCCAGTTTGACCGGGCTGTGTTCAATGTGACGATAAACCAGCCTAAAGACATCACCAACTTCATGTGTGAGGCCTCCAACAGCCGCCGAGAAGGCCTGCTCAGCAAACGACTGGACTCTAGTGTTGTCATTGGTAAATGTTCATTAATTACACTCCAGTGCAGTGGTTCCTGAACATATTATATTAATTAAGAACATGCATTACTAAGCAGGGAGTATACTAGAATTATATCAGGGCTAAACCAGGAGTAAACTAAGACTAAACCAGGACTAAGCCAGGAGTAAACTAAGACTAAATCAGGACTAAGCCAGGAGTAAACTAAGACTAAACCGGGACTAAACCAGGAGTAAACTAAGACTAAACTGGGACTAAGCAAGGAGTAAACTAAGACTAAACCGGGAGTAAACTAAGACTAAACCAGGACTAAGCAAGGAGTAAACTAAGACTAAACCAGGACTAAGCCAGGAGTAAACTAAGACTAAACTGGGACTAAGCCAGGAGTAAACTAAGACTAAACCAGGACTAAGCAAGGAGTAAACTAAGACTAAACCAGGAGTAAACTAAGACTATACCGGGAGTAAACTAAAACTAAACCGGGAGTAAACTAAGACTAAACCAGGAGTAAACTAAGACTAAACCGGGAGTAAACCAAGACTAAACCAGGAGTAAACTAAGACTAAACCAGGATTAAGCCATGAGTAAACCATGTGTAAAAAATGATTATGAGTCTCAAGTTCTAAACCAGAACTATACAAAGTCTAATCTAAGACTAAGACTAAACCAGGACTAATTCCATTCTAAACCAGGGCTAAAGGAATAGGGCCAAACCAGGTCAAAACTGTGCCTAAACCAGTGGGACTAAAACAGAAACAAAGCAACCTGAACTGTAAAAGACTCTCTCTAGTTCCTATTTCCATCACAATATCGTTATCATTACATTTCTCTTCCCTAGAACCCTTATCTCATCCATTACTCACCGTCATCCCTCCTCTTCCTGAGATCTCAGAGGGAACCGACCTCCTCTTCATCTGCAGCATCAGAGGATCACCGCCGATCACTTTTAAAATCTATCGTTATGGGTACGATCAGCCGCTCTTCACCACCACTTCATCCCAAAACAACACCAGCTTCGAGATCCAAGACCTGGTCAAAGATCACAGCGGAGTCTACTACTTTGAGGCCCTAAACCACGCCAACAATATTGTCAGTAGTGAGCTGCTCACCATTGAGGGTAAGGGCTTGGATATGTGTGGTGAAAAGTGGAACAGTAATGCAAGGGTCTTGGTTTGTAGTTTGTGACTTGAAATCTTAAAAACTGCAGGTTCAACAAGCTTTTTTTACATAGCTGTGGGAATTTCATTGTCTTCTACCAGGCTGCAATCGTGTGCTTTGGGTCTTTATAAACCTTGGTATGCATGCTTGTATAAGAACAGTGTATCTGTATATATAGACATGATTTCATTGTTGTACACTGGCAACTGATTTTATGTTCATATATTATGAATTGACAACTACATACTGTTTTTTCCCCTTGTATGTTTTAGTCCAGTTGGCGATGTGGAAGAAGGCGGTGATTGGGGGCTTCTGTCTGCTGGCCCTGTCTGTGCTGCTGGTGGTGTGTGTGCTCTGCTTCAAATCCAAGAGAGGTAGACAGACCTACAGCCCCCCGGCGACTCCGCCCTCTTAAGTCTAACTATGTATGAAAACGACCTTCATCCTTCTCCTCTTCCTCCTGCTGCGCTCATGTCTTCTCTGTTATTGTTTAGGTAAAAGAGACGGAGCGACTGAACTGTCAGTGTGAGTTGTTTGATACTTGTTCACTCTGAATGTTGTAGATAGTTGTGTGTTGACCTTAGGTGCAGGACAAAGATGAGGACTTGTCTAGTCTTGTAGTGGTAGAAAACTAGCTTGGTGGTTTGTAGAGACTTTGCAGAGCATCAGAATGCTTCATACATTATTATTATTATGATGATAATTGATTACATTAATTCAGCACTACCAAAGGCATCAAGGTCTTCTTAAAGTGCTTTACCATTATTCATTCACTCCACAGTCTCACACTGCTGCTGCTGCTGCTGGTGGTGGTGGTGGTGGTGGTTAGCAAGCTCTGAAGCCGCAGCTGCCCTGGACAGATAGATGATGATTTTAACAGCCCCTTCGACCACCTCCAAACAATCACACCATGTTTGTACATTTAAGCAACAAGGGTGATGTCTCTTCAATACAGCTGTCCACAAATATACAGCATATGTACAATACACACATTGGGGCAGCAGTGAGTGAATGAATGTGGTTGTGTGATTGGTGTTTGGTTGTGGTCAGAGGGGCTGTAGGTGCAAAATGGCAGCCCCATGCCAGTAGTGGCTACATAAGTAGCTTACCACCACCAGTGTAGTGAATGAATAATTGTCTTTGGGTGTCCTGAAAAGCATTATATAAGTACAATGCATTATTATTATTGCACCTTAACTTTAAAGGTTAACCACCAGTGTTATATATTATATAGACACTCTGGTGCTAAGCTACAGTATATAGTATCATGAACCCACAAACTGTCTGCTGCACAAGTTCACTTTATTTTTACCATTTCTCAGAAAGCCTTTGAGCTCAGATCAGATGGCGCTTTAGCAGTGAGTCTAACCCATGACACAGAGCTTTATAATGCGGCCACAGGTAGCGTTGGTTTATATTTTTCATTCCTATTCATCCATTCAACAGCCATTGGTCATGTCCCCCGCCTCACCAGATTAGGGCAGAACCATCACTATCTATTTTCTAACACGCATGCAAGATCCAGGCTGCATCACTTCGAAAATTAAATGTACATTTGTGAGTGTCTTTAGAACATTAACCTATAGACTTCAATTCTTCATTATGCATGGATACAGTAGAGGCAAATACAGTCGCAATAGTGTGTACATTTATATTGTAGCTTGAGTAATTGCTTCATGGTGCATTGATCTTGAGTTGTTGCTAAGTATTTAGACAGTTTTATATGATCTTCTTGCAGACGCAGTGCCAGGCTATGAAGGCATAGAGGGCAGAGTGACCAATGGGACGAGGGATAGCTTGGTGTCACTTCCTGGTGTCAGCAACAGGAGCAGCTACAGTGTCTCTGCATCAGTGTAGAAACGCCTCATAAGAGTCACTTTAAACTGAATTCAAACTTAAGACTGAAACATGAAGGTGTTTTCAAACTGAAATCTAAATGAAACGATCAATGAGGACTGGAATTTGGACCAGGTCAAAGGTCAAGGTCAAAGAGGGGCATGTTGTGACCCTAATGTTGACCTGTTGCTCCCTCTCTCCTTCTCTCTCCTTTGTCCCACTGTTCTTTGATTCTGTTGTTCCCACTGCTCAGGCTGTAACGTCTGTACAGTTAGTTTAAGGCTATGTTCACACTACTGAAAAGGGGAAAGATTAGATTTCTCTACATCAGATATGAGATCATTTACATAGTAGTTTCTTATTTATGTGTATATTTGCAGTATATAAGAGGTCATGTGATCGATTCTCAGGCAGACTGTGATCTCTCTGGGCGGACTCTGCAGGTCCTCCCCTTGTTAGTGTGGGTTCTCTCTGGGTACTCCATCTTCTCTCCACTGAAGACTTACAAAATATTCAGAATAAACAAATGGTCAGGCTGACACGCCATCTATACCTATATTACATTTTGACATATCCTGAGCCTGATTTGCATACAAACATTATTGAAAAATACTCTGAGATCTAATCTAAATCAAGTCCTACCGGGTCTACTTTGGAGACCAGTGTGAACAAAGCTTTATTTATATATATATATATATGTGTGTATATATTTTTCACAAGAAATGTGTGTATATAATTTGACAAACAAAAGAGGCACTTAGAATAAAGATTTTAATTTTTCCATGAGTTATTACAATTCTGTTTTATATTTTGTGGCTTATCTGGGTCTAAATATAGTCTATAGTCTATAGTCCTTTTTATACCCTCCATATCGTATCTTTACTGTGTGTGTTTGCTGTGAGAGCCCAGATTAAAGACTGTAAATTCTGATGCTAATCCATTTCCTAAAAGCACAGAGACTTCCTTGAAAAGTTAAAACAATGGAGCCTGTAGAAATGTCCTCTTTTGACCCAGTGTATTTCGGTGTGGGCGGGGCTTATGGAGACAGGGCAGTTTGAATGCATGCAGCAGGTGGAGGAAATCAGTCACATAAGCCCATAGTGGGAAGTAGCCTGAATACATTGTGTTAATGTGGCTAAATGAAGTGTGTATTGTGCACAAGGGTCAAGCCTTGTGGAGCAAAACAAAAAGCCCAGTAAGTGTGTGGTGTTTGCATGTTCTCCCCGTGTCTGGAAGGGTTTTCTCCTCTGGTTTCCCCCATCAAGCTAAAACTTGACCAAGATTCTGGCTCAAGATCTGGGGATGGGTCCCCGGGCGGTGCACTGCGCCCCCACAGGTTGCTCCAGCGGCAGTGAGAGTTTGGTTAAATGCAGAGGACAACTATAGTCTAACCTAACCTTTTATCCAAAACCACAATGGCAATTGTGATCTACAGTCTACATAACACTGCAATCAGCGCATCATAAATAGGCACATTTAATGTCAATTATATAAACATATGGATTATAATGATAAATTTGTTCTGCTACTAAGGTATTCTTTAGCATTTATATATTTGATTATAATGTCACAGTGCCTTTGTGTGTTGTGTCTTGCAGCAAAAAGAGCAGTGGACAGAACTACGGTCAGTGTCTGGACAGAGCGGCCACCACCAGGTAAGCTTACATGTGTGACTGTGTGTTGCTACAGATTTTCACTTTTTTACTAATCCACTTATTAAGTACCATTTGCTTTTGGCATATACCATTAAATCCCTGAGCAAGACACTTAATTAATATATTAGTGTGATTGTGGTGGTGTTATTGGTGCATTATGGATGCCATGTCTCAGTGTGCCCCAAGACAGCTGTGGCTAGAGGTATTGTTGTCTGTTGTCAGTAAATGTTTCAACTAACTTCAACTAGTTAAACTAACTAGCCATAATAGAGGGTGCATTACTTTCCAGCCACCCACAACCCCTAATGGGAATAAGCATGGATCAAATCTCGCCTATCCAATGTAAAATGGCAACTTGTGTTCTAAATGCAAATTGAAAATGTCTGAAATGTTTAATTGCAGCCAGTGAAGATGAGAACAGTGCCGTATCCAATGAGCCTGACGTGGAGTATACTGAAGTAGTGCATCCACGCTCAGCCGAAATAACAAGAGGTGAGTCTTATATCTTTATCCTGGGCCCACATTCCTTTGTCGTTGATAAGGTGGACCAGCACTTCCTGAGGGGTGGGGCCTAATTGTTGCCCATTATTATCCCAGGTTTTACTGGGATTTCCACTTCCACCAGAGACCATCTAAACAGGAAGGGCAGAGCTAATTACTGCTGCTCTATCATAGTACTTCTCTGTTCTGTCCAAAGACTGAGCTGGAGGTTACAGACTGTGACAAATAGATTAAATGTTTGTATAATGTTGATGTGTGACGATAGTATTTTGACAGTCTTTTTGTCTCTACAGTTCCTCTGAAAAAAGGGACGGAAACGGTGTACAGTGAGCTTCAGAACTCCCCACATGGTGAGTTTAATAGAAATTAGTCACTTATTAAGTAAATAGTATTTTTGGTTTCAACAAAAAATGGGCTTATTTAAGAGATTGCAAGTATATGTATATGGAAATGTCGTATAATACATGTTGGTTAATGGCTGAATGGCTGTATTGCTTTGTCTGTCAGTGTGTTTGTATCAGCCCTTCAACTAACCGGCCATTGTCGCTTCAAGCCCAAAGTAGCAATCAGCAGAAGCGGGAAAATAATGACTTATTATAGCAGCAACTCATTTATGGCTTCTTTGCGACATAACATCTTTGTAACTTCAACGTCTCAACTGCCTGAAAAGAATGCAATGTAAATATAATTCTCTATTTGTTTGTTAGCTGTACACAACTGCTGGATACATCATTAAAGATCATTTTTAGATGTTTATACAAAATAATGCCTTTGGAATGTGAGGGACCTCTCCTCTGATTCATACCACATTTTACTACCAAGATAAAACACATCTTACCAACTGAATGAGAATTCAAAATGCTCTTGAGCCCTAACTACATCCTGTCTCTGCTGTCCGGACTTCCTGTTATTAGAACTACAGCCAAATACGGCATCTTTCCATCATCCAGTCCACTGTAGCACTAATGAGTCCTATATAGTTCGTACAAAGGAGAAGTGATGTGTTGATGAAATTATCTGGAAGAGCCAGAGTGAAGACAAACAGTAGGCACAGAGACATTGTGTTGTTTATTATAGTGGTGTCTAAAGCCTGGTGTGTGGCAGGAATGATGACGACTCATAGGTCATAGGTCGGGCATTGGCTGCTGAATAAAAACACTGAACTGTCCTAATCCATGCTGTGTCTCCACAGGTGAGGTGGACCATCACGCCTATGTGAGTAACACACTGATGTTGAGTATCTAGGGTTTGTTTTTCACACTTCTGCACAGGTCTGCTCCACATGAACAAGACACTTTTGGTTTAAACGTGTTAGTGTGGACATAGGATCCATCAGTGGGCGCTACTATAGGAAGAACAACATTCATGTGTCCTGTTGCCTATTACAACACTGTGAAGATTCTTGAGTCACAATCTCTAAAAGTATCACTGTTTTATTCAGTGACAGACAAGCTGTTTTATTCATTATCATCTGAAATTGATGGAAATTGTGATTATATTCTGTACCAGTGCAACTCAGTCTGCAATGATCTTCAACACTAAAACACAAATAAATTGATAGCATTCTTCATGTGGACATCTAGAGTTGACAGATTGCTTCACTACTCTTTGAATAACTAGTAAGAGAAAAACAGAGCAGGATTCAATCACTGTTTTTTTTCTTGCACAACACATATCACTGATATATCAAAATGCCCAAATGATGATTTAGGATATATGTTTGGATGATTTCCCAAACAGAAAGTATCAATATCCAAGTTTAAAATATAAATTAGCAAGCATTATGAATTAAGGCAATATGCAAAAAGAAACTCTCTGAAATGTTAAGGTGCCCTTGTGTTGCTTTTGAGTCCAATTGACCCGAAGGTGTTCAATGTGGTCGGGCACAGTATATTTTTTACTTGTTTGTCACACAAAATAAGATAAAACCAGTAAATGTAATACCAATTTTTATTTCAAAACGGGTCAACTGGACCGGAAGGCAACACAATACTGAGGGCTCCAGGGCAGGTTTTTGGATTTGTTATGTTAATAAATTGACGAATGAAATCAACAGTAAAGCCATGGCTATTCCGTATCGTGTTGTTCTCTCGCCCGCCTCATGTCTCTGACCCTGTCCCAGCCTGGAAGACCTAGAGTCTGTCAGAGTTTCCAGTTGAGAACAAAGACATTCTGGGCCGTGACTTCCTTCCTTATCGCCCGCTCACATCAACCCTGCTTTAGTCAAATTACCTTCTAGCCCATCCCACTCAAACTGTCCCATTATAGCACCTTATCACTGACCGCAATGTTTGTCCCAACGTGGCACCCATAGCCGGAAATGTGACTTAATCGTCTAAAAACTGTAGCTTCTTTCATCAGTGGAGCGTTTAATGTTTAATATTGTCACATATTCTGTTTTGACTGTCTCTGAAAAAACACAACGTGCACTTTAGGTCTCTTTGGTCAGTGCGTTATTACTTTTCTTGTACAAGAAGCAATAGAGATTAGCACTAGGGAGATAGAGAGATACAAATATATATATATATATATATATATATATATATATATAATTAGATTTAAACTCGTATAAGAGCAATTGAGAAGAAGGAAATATTGCCATGCACCAAAGGGAGTACTTCTATGAGACTTCAGCTGGGTTTATATTCGTGTTATAGACAGTTAATAGCATTAAAGCAACAGGAATTCTTTTTTTACTTATTTATTTGTTTTTCGAACTTTTTAATTCTTGCAAAAGGGACCTTCAATATTTATATCAATGTAATTCCAAAATGTCCTTTTCTCAAACAATAATTCATGCAGATCTGCCGAGCTTACTTACTTATTGTTAAACTATTTTTGCCCACAGAACTGCCACTCACTGGATATCATATCTTTATATTTTTTGACATGTCGTATATAAAAATGGCACTTATAATCACACCATGTTTGATCTTCATTCTGACACTTGGTATGTTGTACTGCATTTGGTGAATTGATGGCTTGACTATGTCTCCCCGTGTCTCAGCAGGGGTCACTGGAGTACGCTGAGCTGAACGGGGAGCAGCCTGACATCAGTAACTACCCTCCAGAGGTCAACTACCACCAGGACCTGCCAGTACCTGTGGATTAACTTTATATCGTACTTCCAGGACCCACCTCTATACAGTCCCCTTGTCACACATTGATCTGCACTTATCGTTCCTCTATACACCTGACTGCTAAAGCTGTAAATATTTGTGATTTTACAATAAATTTTTTGTTGCACGTTTATAATTTGGTTATGTTTCTTTTGCTTCAAACTGATAGAAACAGTATATGCATTTTATGTTGAGATAAAGGCTGCTCATCATATTTATCATAATCATAACATAATAGTGTCAGACTGAGTTGTATTGCAGCCCAATATATATTTTTATCCACCACTGAAATACATTTTGGCCTTTTTGCAGTGGTTAATTTTGTAAAGCCGAGGGAAGAGTTTTGCTCTCAGCTTTAGACGGGAAGAAAAAGAAAATTATATTTTTATGAAACTATCTTTATTTTCTATCAAAATGTGTAGCTAACAGTTTTTGTAATAATGTTTAAAAAAAAAATCTAAATATATGTACGTATAAAAATAAAAATATAGGCTAAATAAAAAGGAGGAGTCTTGGCAAACAGGTCCCAATTTGAGAGATGGGAGTGAACGTGTCCATATTGATATTGTTCCTTCTCAAATTAAGCCCTGGTTGTGTAAAATATTTTACTGACAGATAAGAAAATTACATTCTTATTTTTCATATCTTCTTTCATACATTTGTAAAAAAAAAAAAAAAAGAAAGAAAAGATATCGTAGCCTGCAAACACTTGAATGAAGAGATCACATAAACTCGGGTTTTTTTTAACGGGTTTATAATGACACTATTTAGCCTCAAACGGAAGCCATCGGGATGTCGTTTGTCTTGTTTAGATAAGTTTGACTAAAAGTTTTGCGTGTGCGCCACTAGAGGCCGCTGTTCAGTTTTCATTGGTCTACACTACAGTATGTCGCTGGCCCCATCTTGTGGCAGAATATTGTATTCCACTTCAGCAAGTCATGTTTAGTCATTTTTAGTGCTCATTTTTATGTTTTTCATGCACAAAAGGCACAATGTCCAAACTACATTCATAAGCAGTTGGGACAATGAGTGCAATGGCTCACAAATTGGATCAGTTTTATTCATGATTGACCATCCCTAATATGTCACTTCAAGATACCATTTCATGAAAAAAAAATAGCTGGTAGCATTGATAGAAGGTTGTAATACTAAATAAAATCTATAGTGAGCATCAGTGGTATTCACTGTATTGGATGCTCACAGTGTTTAGTTTAACAATAGCTTTTTCTTTTTGCATATCACAGCACCCTGATCTTCTGAATGTGTTTGATTGGAATAGTAGGCTACGCAAAATCTGAATGCACACACAATAACTGTTCTTGCACCGATCAAGTTTGTGAATGTATTTGTACAGATCTATATTATGTTTTTCTTTTGTTGACATGTTAAGATGTCGTTCACAGGTTCAAGCTGGGATAAAACAACAATACAATACAATATGTCAAAATTGGTGCGGCCTGGTTTTAATATGCTGTTCTGCATTCACTTTTCAAATAGGGCCTACCTAAAACTGAACTTTGTACACAACCCAACCATGCAATCAGTCTTCTTACATCTATTTACATTAGGGGTTGAGCAGGTGAGTCTATCCCAGCAACAACCACTTGTCTTAGTGGGGAACGCCAAAGACAACCATTCACTCTCACATACTAGTACTAGTGGCAGTTTAACACATAGAAGAAGAGAGAAAGCAAAAAAAAGAACCGCATGGGGAGAACATGCAGGCCCAACTCCATTTTGACACACAAAAATAACTAAAACATACAGTACTAAAACATACAGTAGGCATTTAAGCATATATAGTAGTGACCAAAAGTCTCTCACGCGTTCTCATGCATCCAGACCTCTGCTTGGTGCTGTACTGAGCCTTTTCCAGTAAAGTAAAACTAGATAATACTTACTGTTTACTGTTACTCACAGAAAAGCTACACTATGTGGTAATGTCATTTTGTTTGTCTAATAACTTGCTGCACTAATGGTCTTTCTGCAGGTTTTAATATATTTGAAAAGATCCTATCATTTTCAACCAGTGCCATTATTAGTACCGTAGTAGTATTCATTATTTACAGTTGATCGTGTCATTTCCTCACAGACAGTCAGACCCATCCTTCTGCACCTCAGATATTGATCTTTTGTTTGAGGTTGTCTTCTGTCTCTGAGACCTGCTGATGTGACCCTGATAAACGAAGTCACAGTTCCTTATTCAAAGCCACTGATCAAACTGACACTAACCCAGGAGTGGGCAAACCTTTTGACTCAAAGGCCACATGGGGTTTAAAATGTGCCGAGTGGGCCGGCTGATATTGTATTCTACTGCAACCATTTCTGACAAATGAGACATACAGCCTTCGATTGGACCTCAGTGAAAATATGTCGATGTGGAGTTAACTGGTTACTGCAGGTTATAACAACGTGAGTGAGAAATTGGCAATATTTTATCAATTAAAAAATATGAGAAAATGCTTGGTGGGCCGAATTAAAAAGCCCAAAGTGCCACAGTTTAGCATGATTAGCCACTCCCACTCTGAACACAACACATGTAGTAGCCTACAGTCAATAATTTGTCATCAACAGTCAACAAATAGTTTGATTTGATGAAATTGTTGATTGAGAGGCAACACAACTAAACTGTCATGTTAGCAGTATATTAACATGACATTTCATGTTGAAATGTCATGAATTGTCAAGTTAGCAGTATACTATGTCAAGTTAGCAGTATACTATGTCATGTTAGCAGTATACTATGTCATGTTAGCAGTATATACTATGTTAGCAGAGGTGGGTAGGGTTGCTAAAAAGTCAAAAAGTCAAAATAATTAGTTTCTTCAAAATAATAAATACAGTATCACTCAGGTTGAAGTAAAAAATAGTAATCTGCATAATTACCTTAGAGCAAGAAATATCTATTTTTCACTGGATTAAGCAGCATTACTCAAGTAACATCAAACTAACTCTTACAGGTAATTAGTACTTAATTTATTCAAAACATTAGCCTACTGTACATGTTACCTATTGTGCTAAATACCACGAGAAGTAACGTATAATCAAAATAATTCAATAAGGTCATAAAGGAATCTTTGGGTGCTCCACTGATGTGTAATATGCAATGAATTATACAATGTCCACAGCTGGCGTCAAATGTTGTATTTTGTAATCTTACTGGTCTTGTGTTAACATCCTTGGTCAGGTCATGTTGCCCCTAGTCTCCACACAAGTCTCCTAGTCTCCACAAGGCAATGTTGATTAAAAAACACAAACAGTACTGCCAAGTAGAACAGTAATATAACATGAATTATGTGAATGTGATGAACTCACCAGAGAAAAATCACCATAACACTATCCAAGTACATTCACAGTAAATTGAGACCTTCTGTTTTTGTGCCCACCTTTATGGGCATATTATCTTGTGCGTTCAACAATTTGCAGAACTTGGTCTATCAAGTGGTTATAGATAATGCTGCCTTCATACCATCTCAAACCAGTCTCTGACCTTTGGCATATTGTCTTTGATAAAACCATCATTGTAAAGCCTAGACATGCTGTATGTGTAAAAACAAAACTGGAGCTACTTGCAACAGTCCACCTGTGACCTGTCATAAACAACTACAGCATGGTTCTTCTTCATTCAGATTGTTTGGCACTTCAGTAGCTGTGTGTTGAACATAAGTGCATGAATATTTTAACTTAATGACCTGATGTTATGCAACAGGTAGATTACACTTGAGATGCATCTACAAACAAATGAAGTCACAAAAAACAGCACAGATTTTTGTCTTGGGAACAAACATAATTTAATTTGCTAAACCTTGTCCGTGACATCAGTCTCTAATCTATTATATTTTATCATTACAAGCCCACGTCATCTTCTCATTAATGTCAAGGTCTACAGCGGTCACGTTGCCATGGAAACTGCACTGACTTTTACCTCCATTTCTATGGAAAAAGTATTTACTGATGACTCCCCATATCTGCCCCTGACCACATCCTTATTAAAACCCCATAAAGATTTAATGACCTGAATTAATTGAAATGGTCAAAGCTTTAGCTGGAGCTGATGTCCCTACATCTCCTGAATTAATTTTATTGACTAATGCATTACTGGAATACGCAATGGAGTAATTGTATCAACAGTCATGTTTCTGAATAGTGACTAATCGCTAATAGTGGCTAATCGCTAATTGTGACTAATCGCTAATAGTGGCTGATCGCTAATAGTGGCTAATCGCTAATAGTGACTAATCGCTAATAGTGGCTAATCGCTAATTGTGACTAATCGCTAATAGTGGCTGATCGCTAATAGTGGCTGATCGCTAATAGTGGCTAATCGCTAATTGTGACTAATCACTAATAGTGGCTAATCGCTAATAGTGGCTAATCGCTATTAGTGACCAATCGTTAATAGTGACTAATCGCTAATACTGGATAATCGCTAATAGTGACTAATCGCTACTAGTGACTAATCGCTAATAGTGACTAATCGCTAATTGTGACTAATCGCTAATAGTGACTAATCGCTAATTGTGACTAATCGCTAATAGTGGCTGATCGCTAATACTGGATAATCGCTAATATTGACTAATCGCTAATAGTGACTAATCGCCAATCGTGGATAATCGCTAATAGTGGCTAGTTGCTAATAGTGGCTAATTGCTAATAGTGGCTAATCGCTAATCATTTTGAGGTTGATAAAATTATATATTATTACATATTTCCACTTCATGTTATGCGATAAAGAAACAGAAATATTAACGCTAATTTGAAACTCAGGGAGGTCTAGACTTTTCCCTCACAGAAATAAATTGCCCGCGGTGAAAGAGTGAATGATCAGTGATCCAAAAGTCAAATTAATATATCTCCTCACTGACAGTTTAAAAGCACATTTAGTTATTTAGCTTCAGTTTAATTTGATAATTCTGTTGTTGTGGGTACACTTTGAATATACTTAAGGTAAAGTTGAGTTAAAATGCCTAGTTGTTATTCAAATAAGCAAACATGCAAAATAGTTATAACAGAACAGCTTTAACAGAACATTGTGATAGTTCAGTGTGGTTACTGAACAGGCTTAAACCAGCTGTACGAGTGTCAAACGGTCATCTCTGCTTTAGCCAATAGGAACTAAGAGAGTGGATCTGTGATACTTTAAAAGCACTGACAAAACAGAACCAGAAATGTGAATTTACTACTTTACTGACAAATTACTAACCAGTCAATCTGCTGTCCTTGGTTGCACAGCAGACTATTGAGTAAATCTGGAAAACCAAAGCAAACACCCAGCCCTGAAGTTATTATATCGGCGAAAACAGCGTGTCGCCGATATTATGGAATCACGTCGGTGCGCGTCCGCGCCCGCAGATCCTAGCTGTGAACGCGATAACTCAAAAACGAATTGCCGGATCATTTTCA
>JAVQKC010154467.1:0-38326 GCA_036025475.1 Philypnodon macrostomus
TTAGCCCCGGGTTAGCTAAACTCATCTCAGTTTAGCCCCGGGTTAGCTAAACTCATCTCAGTTTAGCCCCGGGTTAGCTAAACTCATCTCAGTTAAGCCCCGGGTTAGCTAAACTCATCTCAGTTAAGCCCCGGGTTAGCTAAACTCATCTCAGTTTAGCCCCGGGTTAGCCACATTTCAGATGCAGAAGATCAAGCTCCGACCTTGGCTCACCCGGGTTGAGCAAGGACAGGCTTGTTTTATCTCTATTATTATTAGTATCTGATATTATGATCAAAACACAGAAAAACCATTGCATCCATTGATTTGTTCTCCCCGGAGCTCTGTTCGTGTGCCTCCATTTCCATAATTCTTACATTAATCTCGTCCCGTGGCAAAGTCTCCTGACGTTCACACTCGAAATGAACTTCTATGAAGCATTTTATGAATGCAAACAATATTAGACTTGCTGATGTTTCGTTATCTCAGATGGAGTAACCAAATGCAGTGATTCTCAAACTGTGGGCCGGGATCACTGGTGGTACGTGCTTTTGTTTGTACCCTTTTCATTTGTGTTTTCTCGTAGAGGGGTTGAATCTCTTTAGTCCTGATTTAGGTTCATTGTAGTCCAATAAACGGGAGACTTGGAGAGACAACTGATGGTGTGGTTTTCAAATTCCTTGTAAAGACTTGTTGAGTCCTGATTGAGTCCTGGTTGAGTCCTGGTTGAGTCCTGGTTGAGTCCTGGTTGAGTCCTGGTTGAGTCCTGGTTGAGCCCTGGTTGAGTCCTGGTTGAGTCCTGGTTGAGTCCTGGTTGGGGCCTGGTTGAGTCCTGGTTGAGCCCTGGTTGAGTCCTGGTTGAGTCCTGGTTGAGTCCTGGTTGAGTCCTGGTTGGGGCCTGGTTGAGCCCTGGTTGACCCTTGGTTGAGTCCTGGTTGAGCCCTGGTTAAGTTCTTGTTGAGTCCTGGTTAAGATCTTGTTGAGTCCTGGTTGAGTCCTGGTTGAGTCCTGGTTGAGTCCTGGTTGAGCCCTGGATGAGCCCTGGTTGAGCCCTGATTGAGTCCTGGTTAAATCCTAGTTTAGTCCTGGTTTAGACCTGGTTTAGACTTGATTTTATCCTCATTTGGTCCTGGTTTAGTTTTGTTTTGGTCCTGTTCTCTGGAAACATCATCCAACTCTGTTCAGATAAATGAGCAGCAGACCTCACCCGTGCAACCTCTCTCAGACCTCACAAGAAGACATTTCTCCTTTAATCAAAATCTACATTTACAGATTATCTTCGATCGTTTCAAAATGCAAACAATTGACCTGCTTTCGACCCGTTTCATGGCTCGATTTACTTCTTAAAATACATCCATATTTTTAGCTTTTCTCAAGGACCCAATTATTCGGAAAGATATTGGTGTGAATGATGAAACGGATAAATTGACTTGTTTGATCATTACGGTTTTATTAAGAATTGGACTCTTCTGGTTTAACCCACCACCCGCGGGAGGTACCATAAAGGGCTGGTGCGATGTGGATCGGGCGGTGGTCGAAGGCGGGAGTTCCCCGCTTAGACTGCTGCCTCCGCGACCCGGTTTCGGACAAGCGGAAGAAAATGGATGGATGGATGGATGGTTTATATTTAACATAGTGACGAGACGCTGGTGAAAAATGAGAAAATGCGAACTTCCTAGAACGGAGCTCGGGTGGAGTTGGGCGGATTCATAATGAGACGGATTGAGCTCAAAAAGTCACTAAGATTTCCGCAGCATCATAACATATGAACAGACCTAGAGCCCCTGCCTTCACCGAGATACACAGTCCTAGTGAATCTGGCTCTGACTTAGTGATTCTTTTTTCTAATTAAATGCTCGAATCGATATCATAATTAGCAAAATATGATAATATTCTTTGCCAAACCTGCAGCCTCTACACACATGTTCTGAAAGGCATGTGATTCTTGTTGGTCTTCTTTCACGGGTTAATGCCTCCAGACAGGATTCAAATGTGCTGTGAGCTGAATCTTGATCGACTAATATAAACGAGTTCACAGTTATATGAATCGTGCTCCAGTTTCCCCTGCGACTAAAAACACCAGAATGTACACTGTTGCCCAGAAAGTTAGAATAGTTATTTTTCAAAATCGCTCAATATTGACCTTATTCCTTCATTATTTAGCCTCGTTATCTGACTGAAGCGTGTGGACAGTATGTGGACGTCCTGAGGCATTGATCCGTGTCAGGGCCATACTCCAGATCAGTGACATATGAGAGAGTCATGTTGGACATTCTTCTGATGAACATGTGTTGAACTGACCAAGAACTGAAACAGAACCTATCCCTGATGTAGTTTGGTCTGATCTGACACAGGTTCAGTTGGTCTCATGTTCACTGTGATGTGTTTGGTCTCATGTTCACTGTGATGTGTTTGGTCTCATGTTCACTGTGATGTGTTTGGCGGAGATTGATTGAGTTTTGAAGAATAAATCACATTGTGACCTACTGTCCTCGATGTGAAGGAGTCCACACATAAACCGACTGACCGTATGTTCATTTTTTCTATCTACTTTTGTATTTCCCACCCTTTCTCCTGCGCTGACCTAAAATCTGTTGATGACCATTTTGTGGTTGCTTCAAGGTTTTTCCATAAAGTCCATGTCACTCCAGTGTCCACCACCACAGCATCGAGATCCCAAAAACTCCAAGAAATCTCTTTTACTGGGGTCATGTAAACACCCGCGCCAGACCTGAACACGATCAAAGTAGTCATTAGCGAAGCCCACAGCCCTGAGAAATGGCAGACCAAATAGCAGGTCCATGGTGGCGGGCGAAGACTAAATGTGGAACAAGGGCATGCATTCATGTCCCAGGAATGGGGTGTCTTAGGCAATTGGCATTGAGCAACGGCAGTGTTTTTGAATCACTCGTTTTTTATAGCTTCTAACAAACACACACAGGGTTTAATGACAACAGCAGAGCAAGTGGTGTCCCAAAACTGAAAAACAGATTTGGTCAGTGCATGGTAGAGTACAATGGGTCTCAAATGGTGGCACAGGGACTAAAGGGGGTACATCAGCTCTTTCCAGTGGTATTTAGGATTATTATTAAGATACAAAATAAAACATACATTTGCACTCATTTCCTCCAATTGTATTTTGTCTTGAGACTTAATTTTGACATGATTTAGTACAGTTTGCACCATGTTTGTCGTTTATTTGTCAGGGACCATGTACATTAGCATTAACCACAGCGAAAATATGTCTTGTACCAGATTATAGCTCTCAGAACTCATTTCCTTCTGCAAGGGAATGAGTTCTGAGAGCTATGAGACACACAAACGTGCATTACACACAAAGCAATTCAAGAAATACAGATACAAAATACAACATTTCATAGAAGCACAGTAACAATGACAATAAAACCATAACAGAAAGTGCATCTAAACACTGTTAAACCCCTGGCCCACTTCCCTCCCTCTGGCCCCTTTAAAGTGCACTGGGACGTGTGATGTTTCTGGTAAATGGAAACATGACAATTAATGCTGACATGTCTGTGTGTACTAAGAAAATGACATTACAGCCAATGTATGTGATGTTTATAGTTTCTTGACACACTTATATATACTATAAAGTTGACCGTATGTCCACATAGAAGCCCCCAGTATCTTCAGCAAGATTGTGATAAATAATAATGGGGTGATGCTTTTTTATTAAATAGATATTCTGATGTCATCTTAACTGTGATTATGCTGTGATTATGCTGTATAAGTACAGGTGATTTGGCTAATTACAATTGCCAACAGGACTGAATGTAAGGTTGTATGTGTTAGCCTTGTGATCATCTCACATCCAAGACTGATGGGACAGCTTCCAGCCTCCCATGACACATAAAAAGATACCAAATTATGAAGTATTTAACTGTATAGATCCAATATACCTTTATAATATACATACCACTGACCAGGCAATGTAAGGTAAGGTGAACCTTCTATTCTCCCATGAGGAAATGCATTGTCTGCATTTGACCTACACACACACACCAATGTCCAATCTTATTGTGCTTGTGCATGTTCTTGATGGGGGAAGCCTGGAGAAAACCCACCTAGACACAGGGAGAACATGCAACTACATATGGGGTCGGTGGTTCGAGTCCCCGTCCAAGCACACACTGTCGTTGTGTCCCTGAGCAAGACACTTAACCCACATTGCCTGTGAATGAATATGGTTGTGTGATTGGTGTTCGGTGGTGGTCGGAGGGGCCGTAGGGGCAAACTGGCAGCCACGCTTCTGTCAGTGTGCCCCAGGGCAGCTGTGGCTACATAAGTAGCTTACCATCATCAGGTGTGACTGGAGTGAATGAATAATACAAATATGTAAAGCGTCTTTGAGTAGTAAAAGCGCTATATAAAATTGATGAATTATTATTATTATTACTTTTGACATGTACAGAGGGAGCGGTAGCAAATAGTGTCCAGAGAAGAGGATAGTGTTTTGGAGGAAATTGAGAATAGTGATATAGATTATATACCCTGAAGAAGAAAGGCCAGGAGAAGAATATTTAGAGGACCATCTGAATCTAGTGCTGTTTTAGAGATTTACTAACTCCAGCCATGAACTATGAGGATCTTCTAGTTCAGGGGTAAATTCTTTATACACCACGGCCTAAAACTGGCCATTCCTTAAACTGACCTTTTTGAGCAACAAATGAACTGATGCTGGTAGTAAAATACTCCTTTTTGGTACCTACATTGTACATGAATGGCATGCAATTTCAAGTGACGTTTCTGGTTTTGTGAGCATCATATTGGTACGATCAGGAGTTAAACACACGATTCACACGTCGACCGCAGCAGAGGAAGTTGGGGGCTCAGAAAAGGACTTAAGTGGGCTCCAGGAAGGTTTCGGTGGTTAAAGTTGGTGGCTGCTTCACATTTATTAGACCCTACTGTAAATCTATATCACAGCAATGAGTATTAGACGTCTCATATTAACCAGCATTTTAGATCAATATAATCAAAGCACTTCCATCCAGCCTGATCTCTAACCAATCGAATATGTCTCTGTTTCTTCACATAATACACACAGTTAATTCTATTTGTGAAGGCCCGTAGACTCCGATCTCAACAGTTGTGTTTTTGTTTAACATTAAGACAATTACATTTTCACAGCGGTGTTTTATTTGTGAATAAATTGGTGAAATTGTTACAAAAGATCTGCTTAAAGCTTTCACGAAACTGGAAGTCACATACATCACAAATACATTATACTGCATGGTTTAAAGTATTGTTCCATAAATTATCTACTCGTTCAATCAGCAGAGGATCTTAAAGGCTATCTTCAAAATATAGTAATTTTAGATAAATATAATGTCTGACATGTTTTGCTAAAAATTGACATGCTGCAATAACTCAATCTATGTTTTATATATATCAAATTTGATTTCTAAAGTCTATAGATTTGTCAAACTAAAAGCTCACAGTTGATCATAATAATTAGACATCTTCCCAATTTTTACAATATTTCCCCCTAGATTTTTAGGTTAGATGCTAGGTTAGCTCAGTCCCAAAAGGTATAGCTTTAAGTGGTGATGCACTGAAGTTCGGAGAAGTCGCTCTGATCACCGATGTTTCTAGCTGCCACCCGGACGCAGTAAGGTATGCCGTTGATGAGCTCAGTGACTTGGTAGTAGGTTACTTCCACTTTATACTCGTTAAAGGAACTTGAGCCTGTATAAATGTCTAGGATGTACTCAGCCGCACCACTCACTTCTGTCCACTCCACGTACAATGTGTTACCGTTCCAATTCAGATTCTTCACTTCAGGCGCCTGCAAATCTGATCACAAGAGAGACAGGGCTTTTTAATGTGAAATGTCAAAGAAATGATGGAGAAATGGCCCAACATTAAGGTGCATTTCAAAGCTGTGTCAGACTTTTAGTCTATCTCTTACTTTGGTCCATAGACAGCTCAGCCAGAGGTCCTGCAGATCTCCTTCTACGTCTCCCAGTAACTGTGGAGAGAATTTTGAAATTAAATATAATATAATGATTTTATTAAGCCAAGATCACAATTTCAATTTCATTTTTTTTTTCTTAGTATATCTAATTGTAGATTATTATTATTATACCCAAGGCAGTTATGAAACAATGTCAGCACTGAAATTCAATCATGAAATTAAATTTATATGAAAGAATTACTCTCATATAAGTCACTGGTGAGTTATATAGTTTCTGTTATGCTTCTGCCTGTTTTGGTCCTATTTAACAACTGTAAATGTTCATCAAATGGATTATGGAGATGTGACTGAAACAATAATGAATATAATTATGATTTATTCTAATTTATTCTCCCTTGATATGAATATGAACACTGTCATTGTTACAGTAAAAATAACAGTGAAGAGCATAAATGAATGCACTGTAGTAACGATCTTCCCAGATTAGCAGTATACAATCTTTTATTGCCGTATCACCCAAACCTATGACATAATGTACAACAGCTTGATATAACTTTGTTGGTTCGCTATCAGGATTGTCTAGATCAGGTTTTATAGCCTCTGGAGCGTGTTGTCTCTGACCTGTGGGGACACTGGGGGCGCTGGTTCCCGCAGTGTTGCTGGCGGTGACGGCAATAGAGTTTGGATCGACTCCGGGGGCGGTGCAGGTGAGGAGCGCGGTCTCACACAAACCAATCTTCACGCCGCCTGTGGTGTGATAGACCGTGTAATGATTGGCCAAAATTGAAGCGTTCCAAGTCAACTCTGCGTTCTGTGGGTGGTAGACCACGTTCTGAGGAGGACTCGGCACTGCAGAGGAACAAATGACAAGAATAGAGTTAAATACATCTCACGGAGGAATTAGCATTAGCCAGCAAATGATAATAATCTGCAATCTTAATGCTTTTTCTAGAGTCTCTAAAGTGTTGTTTTATTGGCTCAGTTGTTGAAGTGGTGTCAGTTACCAAAACCAGCTTGTTTTGTGATATGTGGAGCTAATGCAAATGTGGTTGAGAAAACTCTGGAAGCTGAGGCACAGTAAAAATAATCTAGGACCCACCTGTGACTCCGGTGTAGAGGTTGCTGGCTGCACTGACACCGGCCTGGTTGCGAGCATAGACCGTTATCTTGTAAGTGGAGCTAGTGGGCAGCGGTGTCTCATAGTAGTTCCTCTCGAGCCAGTAAGAGCTGATGTCCATTATGGTCTGAGGGTTGTTATTGATGTGTCCAGTGATCTTGACCTGGTACTCCACATCGGGACACACCACGCGGTCCCAGGAGATCATCACCCAGTACTGATCACCGATCTTCTGGATTCGGACGTGGATGTTGGTGGGAGCACATGGGACTGTGGAAAAACATTACAGTGAGGAGGAGGCTTCAGTTTTTATGCTTAGATAACAATGCAAAAACTATGAGTGCATTTACCTGCTCCACCCTCCACCACGGCTCCGCCCGAGCTGTTGCAGACGTCGTTGGAGGCCTCGACAGTGAAGTTATATTTGTTTCCACACTCTAGTCCATTGATGATGCAGACTGGCTCTGTGTTTGTACAGTACAGAGGAGTTAAGGCAGAAGACTGAGCAATGGCAAAATACTGTGCTGTGCCCACGCTGGGGTCCCAGGACACCAACGCAGAGTGGCTCACACAATCATACACCACGTCAATGGTGAACAGAGGGCACGGGCCTGAAACACACAAGGAGAAATATCATTATAACGAAACAATATTACATGTGCTAGGTTTCAAAAAGAGCTTTTCATAAAAGACAAATTTTATATAATTAATTGTTGATTTTTTGGGGGATAAAATGTTAGTGATGCACATTTTTTAGCTGCTCTGGTGGACCGGGGGCCCGGGGGCCCGGGTCTATCTTGCCATTATTGTAGCCCCTCCCTTACACAACCACACAGACTACCTACATACACTATAGTTAGTGTCTTTTACCGGATGCGTAGGTGATGGTGGTTCCTGGACTGGTGCAGTTTTCTGTCAAGGCCATGACAGTGAGCTCAAACTCCTCACTACAGGGCAGGTTGGCCAGAGTGCAGTTGTTGGAGGTGCTTTCACAGATGGCGTTGTATCCACTCACTGATGAGGCCTCCACTCTGTAATGTGTGGCCACGACGGACAGTTCGTACGACACAGTAACTCCATTGTCTTCACACGACTGGACGGCGCTCACGTTCTGAGGAGCACAGGGCACTAAAAACAGACAGAGGTTTTAATGGTAGTTCAATGGTAGTCAGGCTGAAAAATCTACTGTTTATCTTGCCATCAAGGAGGTTTTATAGAAGTGGTCATATTTTGAACAAACTTTTTGGTTTTATTGTAAGGAATTCCTCAGAAGGTACTAACTCTAGTCAGAAGAGGTCAGTAAAGGAACTGGAAGGTTTAACTGGATTCGTCGATAGAGCTGATACTCCTAAACCAGGAAACTGAGCTGAGTCTGGGTCTATAGTTGATAAGCACAGTGAGACTTGGAAGAGGTTTGCTCTAACCTATAGTTTTCTTGTCTGAACTGATGTCAAATATTGTAACCAAATGTGTTTGTGTAGAATGCAGCCAAATATTTCACAGACATCTCTAACAAAAGATGTGAGAAATCATTCTATTTGTTAAGTTTGTGGCTTTGGTCACACCTGTGTCGATCTTGTGGGGAGGGCTGCGGAGGCTGCTGCACTTGTCTGAAGACGTGGACACGATGATGGTGTAGTGCATGCCACAGGTGGCGTTGGTGAGCTCGCACCAGTTGGCCGTGCTGTTGCACATGATCTGGCTCTGGTCGTGGCCCTCAGCTGTGGCCACATACATTTGCATGCTTTCGGTCTCCTGCCACTCTACCATGATCAAGCTGCTGTCGCACTGGGTTACTGCAGTTATTTCATTCAGGGCGCAGGGAGCTACAAGAATCAGAAATGTATCAGATATAATAAAATAAATAATAAAAAATATCATAGACATTTTCACCGGGTATCTACATGTCAGCACAATGAAGATTTGAGACTAATTCTACATTAAAATCTCAAATCATTTGAAACCAAATTAAACAATTCACCTATACGTCTTTTGCCAGTAAGAAAAGGCCGGAGAAAAGTCAGCCCATTTTTGCTGGCTTCTCACACTCATTGGCTCTTAGCGATTTAAATACATGTATAATTCAATTATTTGTTTCTTTGTACCTGTCTCAAGCTGGAACCTGGTGCTGGGAGCACTGGGGCAGTGGGCATTGCTTGCAGTGATAGTGATGTTGTAGATAGTGCCACATTTCAGGTCTGGCACGCTGCAGGGGGATGTGGGGGAGGTGCAGGATGAGTTATGGACCCCTTTAACAGCTTTAGCCCAAACAAAGTAGCTCTGAGCCCCCTGCGTCCTGTCCCATGTGATCCACGCTGAGTTCGACACACAGTCCAGGTTTCCATTGATGTTTGTGGGCACACAAGGGGCTATAGGGAAAAAATAAGTAAAGCTATTACTTCTAGCTCTTAGGGTATGGCTGAAGAATGAAACATTATTAATAGTATTTTTAATTTGATGATGTTTGTTAATGTTGAAGTGATGCTTTAAAGCGATTACTTAACTAATAGTCAACTAATGCTCAATAGTGTGTAGTTATTAGAAAGTTTTACCAACCATTCTTGCAAGGCTGTTTTTTGATGATGCAAGGAGGTAAAGGAAGCTTCATTCATCCTTATTTAACCATTACATTGACTTATATGATATGATATGATATATTATCTACTAGTGGTAGTAGAATTCAATTTAATTTTTAATTTTAGTGGACAAGACAGTAGCTTTGTGACAGGAAATTAGCTGTATAGGCTTTGTTTATGTGCTGCAGGCTGCCACGGCCGGAGCTAAAGGCAGGAGCATGTGTTTATCCAAACCATGATACCATTAAACAAGTATATATTTTCTTATTGTGTGTACCTGAGCTGGTCTGCACCCAGGCGCTGGGGACGCTCTCACAGCCGCCTCGGACCGAGATCACACTGACGTTATAGGTTTGTCCACATGGCAGGTTGCTGAAGGAGCAGGAGGTGGAAGTGGTGTTACATATTAATGGGAGTCCAGAGCCGCTCACTGCCACGGCGTGAAAGTACTGAGCGTCAGGGTTAGGAGACCAGGACACACTGAAGGAGTGGGACGCACACTGCTCCACTACAGCCACGTCCTGAGGGGCACAGGGGGCTGGTGGGAGAAAACAGTGAGAAACACAAGAGAAACTTTAAACTATTGGTCGGACAAAATAGTTTGTATGCATTTTTTTCTAAAACCTTGCATTGATTACTACGTCCACTACACTCCCACCACAGCCATACCTGTGTGAACTGAAGCCACAGCACTCTCAACACTGGTGCAAGTGTCGTCTTTTCCAAACACGGTGATGCTGTAGACCGTGCCACACATCAAATCACTCAGGTCACAATAAGTCTCATTGTTAGTGCACTCTGACATATAGGCCCCATCTGAAGACACTCCCACAGCCATATACAAGCTGGCTCCACTGGCTGGCTCCCATGTGACCGCCACCGAGTTTAGGTGACAGACGAGAGAGGCGCCAACATTTGTGGGATTGCATGGCACTGGAGGGAAGCACATGAGTGGTGAGAGTCAAAATGAAAGATACAGTCAGGAAATCACCAATGTTTTTCACTGGGATTTGACAATATTGCATCCAGACAAGGGTTAGACCCCTCCATGTCTCAATAGATGTGTTGTTAGCTGTTGTTAAAAATAGCCATGACATAAAACTTTCTTGACCTCTAATGTAATGTTAGTATTGTATTGTATTTATATTGTTTTGGGGGTTTTCTTTGTCGTACTGTTTATGAACTCATTTCCTTTGGGACAGTAAAGTGAATTTAGTAATAATTTTTTGTAAACACTGTAATATACTTTATACTGGTGATGGTATCTAGTAATTTTCAAAA
This sequence comes from Philypnodon macrostomus, assembly GCA_036025475.1. NCBI lineage: Eukaryota > Metazoa > Chordata > Actinopteri > Gobiiformes > Eleotridae > Philypnodon > Philypnodon macrostomus. The sequence continues at coordinate 10,892 of JAVQKC010154467.1, forward strand.
ATACTTACCAGAGTCCACACTGAGATGCACCTGGCTGTTATCACACTGTCCGTCATTGGCCGTGACTGTCAGGTTGTACGTCTGTCCGCAGTGCATGCTGGGTAGCTTGCAGCTGGTTTCCACGGTGTCACATGAGACAGTGTGACCGTCCGGACCCCGCCCCTTGACGGAGTACGAGGATACGTCTTCCCCCTCTTCCCACGACACCAGTGCAGTGTCGTCATTACAGATCATCTCAGCCACAGCACCCTGGGGCTCACACAGGCCTATGGACCAGCACACAAACAATTAACTCTGACGCCTACAATTAAGGAGGAAAACTAGCAAACTTTTACTGGGTAATATTTCCTCTTAGATATTACAACAATGCCCTAAAAATACATTTGAAAAAACATTACATTTTAGATAGAGTAAACACTGGACAATAGCCAGTTAGTCGCAGGGGTGACACAGTGACATAAGCAGACAGACAACCATTCACTAAACATTCACTAGAATTCAAATGGCATTCAGCTTAATCAATACTATTACTGTAATTTTCTGGTAGTAAAAAGATATTATACAACTCTACTGTACGCATATCCATGAAATTACCTGTGTTTATCTCCACAGGCTCACTTGCTGGACTGCTGCACTCATCATCTGAAGCTAACACAGTGATGGTGTAGTTCATGCCACAGGCCACATCACTGAACGTGCACCATGTGTCATTGGTGTCACAGACCGAGGAGAAGCCCCCGGAGCCCAGAGCAACACTGGTGTAGGACAGTGCCCCCTGGCTGGTCTCCCACGTCACCTGCACATCTTTACGGTCACAATCGTATACCGCACGGACGTTGTCAGGTACACAAGGAACTGCAAAAGACACATACAAATCAATTCAAATTTCTAAATGAACTTTCATTACCCATTTATTAAAAAAATAATTTACTATTTCATGTAACTGAAGTAGGATTTAGACTTAATTAATTGTTTCAGATTCATGAACATGGGGAAAAAAATATGAATTATTAACTTACTGTAAATAAATAAAATATGGGACACAGCCTCAATTTGTGGGACACTGAATTTGGGCTTAAAATGTTGTTCGATTCAATGCAAACTGGGATATGAACTGCTCTCATTTAGTTGTTTAGATTATATCACTTCAAAACATTAGTGCAGAAGAGCTACTCTTTTCTGCTTAACAGATGAGTGAATACCAGATTTCTGTTGAACGACGGGAGTGCTGGAGATGTTGCACTGTTCGTTGACGGCGGTGACGCTGATGTTGTAGATGAAGCCACACAGAAGGTCCTCCAGGACACATGAGTCAGAGGAGGAGCTGCAGCTGGAGTTGCCCTCCTCTACGCCCAGAGCCTCAACAAGGTAGTAGTCTGCCCCAGGGCTGACCTCCCACCCCACGTTAATGGTGTTGGTGGTACAGTCCATAGAGGAGGTAAGACCCTGAGGTGGACACGGCACTGAGGAGACAAAGGAATGTTAGTCAGTGGTGATTATGGTCAATTTATGGCACTTTTAAAACACTAATAATTTTAGCTATTTTTGTTTAGAGCTGGTGGTACATTGGTTATTTCTGGTTCAGGTTTTATCATGTGTCTAGGGGTTTTAACAGATTTCCTGGCCTTAGTGACCAATTATGGGGCAATTTATTGTTACATTTATTGTACAATTACAGTTCAATGTACGGTAAATGTAATTTTAGCTTCCATCAGTTTTTAAACAGGTAAAATAGACAGGTGTAATACAGTGGCTTGACACAGCTGCACATATCCCAGGGCTGCTGTGTTTCGTAAGATAATGTATTAGATCAATCCAACGTAAACCATAAAAATCCAACAAAACTAAACTGCATTAGTTCTGACCTGACTCGAACTGCTGAGGGATGCTGGGTGGACCTTCACAGACACCATTAGAGGCCTTCACGGTCAGGCTGTAGGAGTGACCACACTGCAGAGCCTCCAGTTCGCAGGAGGTGTAGTTGGTGGAGCAGGTGGAGGTGTGGCCACTGTCAGAGAGAGCGGTCGCAATGTAGCTCCCAGCGCCCTCCGTAAACATCCAGTCCACAAGACCACTGTTAGTGACACAGTCGATGACCACAGAGTTGATCTCAGGAACGCAAGGAGCTGTGGAGAAATTCAAAGAGAAGTACATAATTGGAAATGTTAATCAAAGAACGCTATTGGCATGTGCTTTCTGATACTGTCCCTGTTCTCTGCATTTGACCCATCATGTTTGTGGGTTATGAAGCTAACTGGAATATTCAGTGAAAACCCACCAAGCACAGGGAGAACAAACAAACTCCACAGTCTTGTTGTCTAAAATAAAGGCTTAGGTATGTTATTCCTGTATATCACGTCTTTACAAGCAGACACACTCACCAGCCAATTACAAATTCTCAATTAGGTTATATTGAGAAATTCAGTGACTACTTAACACATACATATTCAAACCACGTTCTCTGCATACCTGACCACAGTCCCCCCTTAAGTACCTGAGTCAAACAGTGTGGCGGGGCTGGACAGGCTGGAGCAGATATCATCCATAGCCACCACCTGGACAGTGTAGGTCTCTCCACACTCCAGGTTCTCCAGTCTGCAGGTCAGTCCACTAGCCTCACAGAAAGACATCGTCCCATTGTTGTCCTGAGCCGTCACTCGGTACTTGACCGCCCCCTGGCTGGCATCCCAGCTCACGTCAGCCTGGTTGTTGGCGCAGTCCATGTCCACTCTGACATTAGTGGGAACACAAGGCACTGCAAAGGTAGAAATCAGTCAGTATTACCTATTGGATGCAAACATAACCAGCAACAAAGAGGACATGCAGACTTCATTAAAAGCACTGTTGTCTTTGGCTTTTGACCTGACATAGACTAAACCAGTTTAAAGGTAAATTTTAAAAATGTGTAACTGACCCTGTTCTATGATGTAAAGTAGGTAATCCGTCATAATTATTATTTTACTTTAGTCCCTCCCCTGGCCTCTACAGCAACATCAAATCAGACTTTCACCACTTTCACCAATAGCAGTAGAGTTTTACTTCAGTCCCTCCCCAGGGCTCTACAGCAACATCAGATCAGACTTCGTGGGTTAACACTTTGACCAATAGCAGTAGAGTTTTACTTCAGTCCCTCCCCCGGGGCTCTACAGGCATCATACATCATTATTTAAAAAAAACCTACGAACTACACCTTTAATCAGTTCTAAACCAGGTGTAAACCATGACTAAACCAGCTCAAAACTAGGACTAAACCACATCTACCCATGGCCCCTATTTGAAACACTATTCTCTAGTTTTTTTGTTAAATATTTGCGTTATGTTTTCCCCTGACCTGATCTTAGCTGACTGGTTTCACTGGGGTCCGAGTTGCAGGCTTCATTGTGGGCCACTACGCTGACGGTGTAGTCCTGTCCACAGAGGAGGTTGGGGATGCCACACTGCTCCTTGTCCTGCCAGCAGCTCATGGGCGTGTCATTCTCGGGGGTGACTGTGGCAGTGTAGTAGTCTGCCCCAGCTGAACCGCTCCACATTACCACCGCGATGTTGGCCATACAGTTCATGAAGCTGGTGACGTTAGTGGGAGGGCAGGGCTCTGGGAAATTATGTAGAGACTCATTTTATTCCATAAAAATGACACTTGATAACTAATAGTATTGAAAAATGCATTACTAACTTAACCAAACCAGGTCTGAGCCAGAACTATATCAGGATTAAACTAGGCCTAATTCAGGTCTCGGGCAGAACATTTGATATTTGAAAACCATGTTGAATATCAATATTTTTTATTTATTTACTAGTTAAAAGTCCAAATTAAAGACTAAACGTGAACTAAAACAAGGCCATAATAGAACAAAATGAATGAAATCCAAAACCAAAGTCTAGATTTACCAAAACTAGGATTAAACAAAAACAAAAAAGAGCCTGCGTTGGACCTGTACCACAGTTTGAGAACCACGTTTTTATTTGCTCATCACATTCACAATACTTTTAATATGTTTGTTTGCAGTTTGACGTTACCTGACTGGAGCTTGGTTGTGTTACTGGGGGCGCTGGTGCAGTAAGGGTCTACAGACTGCACAGACAGGAAGTATTCCTGTCCACACATGAACTCAGAGATGTAGGTTGACGTCTCATTGGTGCTGACTGGGATTTTGTGACCGCTGATGCTCTCTGCTGTTACTATGTAAAAGTCTGCAGAGTTCACGGGATCCCATAACACACTGCCCACCTAAAAAACAAGTCATATCGAGAAAATAAATAAGGATAATATGGAAGGAGCTGGCTAAATAGAATATATATCCTTTATTAAAGTAGGTGGTAACCCCAAATTAAGGATGATGATGAAACATTGGTCACATTTGAAGCGTGCTTAATAATTGAATATCTACGTACCTTCATGGAGCAGTTCAAAGTAGATAAAACGTTCTGTGGTATGCAAGGGGCTGAAAATAAGAGAAAATATTTATTAAAAATAGGTAGAAACCTGTAAAATTATGTGGAGCCTCAATGTTGAATTTGTGAATCTGTGAAGCCATTGATTTTTTAGCATAATTTTATCAGGTACTGAAGCAAGGACATGAACAATAATAAAATCCTGCCTGTTTAGGTTGTATTGTAAATAAATTGAGAAGATCATAACTTATTTAATTGAAGTGTAGTTAATATATAAATGTGTTGTTACCAGTTCTTAGGGTGGTGCTGTTGCTCTCTTTGCTGTCACATGCGTCATTATGAGCCGTGACGAAGATGGTGTAGAGCTGTGCACAGTGCAGGTGGTTCCATGTGCAGGAGGTGGTGTTAGTGGTGCAGGGCTGACTGTCCCCGTTCTCGCCCACCGCAAAGGCGATATAATACTCTGCTCCATCGGTCGGGGCCCAGCTCACAGCTCCCATATTGTTCTCACAATGAGTATAGCTCTGGACATCCTGAGGGACACACGGGCCTAAAGGGAGGAGAGGGTCCGCATCAACAAACTGCTCAACACTGTCCCAAAGTACTGCTGGTAAATAGTGCATAACAAAGAACCACCATAAAAACTAAATGTTATTATAGGAATCATTTTGATTCTTCTTGTGTTGAGGTGTGTTCATACACACGCACTGGTGGTGGTAAGCTACCTCTTTAGCCACAGCTGCTCTGGGGCAGACTGACGTAAATGTGGAAACCATACCACACTTGGCTCTCCAACCAACAGCAAACACCCTACAACATTCAGACTATGAGGGTGAAGTGTCTTGCCCAAAGACACAATGGAACTGCCTGGAGAGGGAATCAAACAGCCAAACCTGAGCCTCTGCCATCCAAATGACAATATGCAAATTGTATTGCTATATCATAAAATGATTTGCCATATTTTAGGTAATTTTTCTCATATCATCATATCATCATGTATTTTTGTAATTATAATAGCTACATATTGTCTATACCTGTCTGATGCTGTGTGGAGCTGCTGACCGCACTGACACATGAGTCGTCCTGGGCCTGGACAGTGAAGGTGTACAGCTGTCCACACGGCAGCTCAGTTTCTATTGAAATGTTTGGAAATGATGTTTGTAAAGATGTGACGAAGCCAAGATCTCCAGTGATGCTCACGGTGTAGAGTAGGGCCCCTTCAGCGGCCAACCAGCTCAACCTCACTGTGTCACTGTTACAAGAGCCCTGTACGCTCAGACCAGTTGGCAGGCACGGCCCTGGTAAAAAGACACATGGAAAATTGTTCAAAAGTCATGCACAGTCAATTTCTGATTTGATGCATTATAATATCCAAGGTGGAAATCTGAACTTAAGATATTCAAGTACTGTTCATTCTATCTTCCTGCTTTCCCTTCTGCAAATCATCACCCCCAAACATGCAGTTTTTGCACACTGATTTTGCTTAGAATTTTACCCCTAATCTCAAATCTTATATAATGGATGTTGTACCTGTGTGAACCCCCACTGTATCGCTGTTTTCGCTGCAACACATGTCAGAAATGGCTTCGACATTAAACTGGTAGGTTTTTCCACAGGTCAGGCCGGAGAATTCACAGGTGGAGGAGGTGGAGGTGCAGTGGGTGGTGACTCCGGTGCTGGACACAGCTGTAGCGTTGTACAAGTCCACTCCATCCACCACCTCCCAGTATAATGTGGCTGTACCAGTGCCGCACTGGAAGTCAACTCCTGTGTTCAGAGGTTTACAAGGTCCTGGAATAGACAGAAGGTAAAAACATGTACAATAGCACATATTTTGACATGTTTCTTTTTCCTACTCATTTATCCCTCTCCCACAATACCCTTCCTCGTCCACGCACCCTTCCATCATACAGTTTTCAGTTTTAGTGAGCATTAATTAGCATTGTTTGTGTTTCAACTTTCTTTTATTTTAGCTTTTTTAGCAAGCCATCTGCCTCCTGGTGTCTAGTGATTCACATATTGTTTTGAATTATAAATACCAGATGTTACTACATCTTTATATTGTATATTCAATACATATAGATATAGATGCTATAGATGGTTAAAACTGTATTAAATGGTGCTTTGTATTAAATATGAAGTTTGTAAGCCATGTAATGGGTTGTCATGATGTCCATAACACAGAACTCACAAAGGGGGTCCATATATATACATTTTGTTATGGTTTATATTTCTATTGCTATCCATTTTGACTCACGTGTTTTGAAAGTGACCCCGGTATCTGTCTCTATGCGGCACTGTTCACTGATGGTCACTGACTTGATGCTGTACGTCTGACCACACTCCAGGTTAAGCAGCTCACACTCGCTCTCAGTGCTCTCGCACGAGTCCTGGTGATTGCTAGTTGCAGTGGCGATCATCTCATAAGAATCAGCTCCAACAGAAGGGGTCCATGTAATTGAGGCGCTGTTGTTGTGACAGTCGACACTGGCAGCTACACTTCCAACCACACACGGAGCTAGACATAGAGAAAGAGAAACAGGCTTTTGTGAAGTTTGCAAACTTTCTGTGTGGAGGTCTAAATTAAGTCTGAACTAGGGCTAAACAAGATCGATAACCCACCACTACACAATATTGTCTCCATAGAGCATGCAAACTGACACATTATCTTTGTCACTCTTTGGTCTCCTGTCATAGTTTTCCAGCATAAGTAACTTACCTGCGACCACATTAATGGTTTCAGACTCAGTGCTGTTGAGTGTGTCTCCAATGGCAATGACCCGGACGTAGTAAATGACGCCACACTCCAGCTGGGAAACACAAAACGTCTCATCCGTTTCACAGTCCAGCATCTGACGGTTACGTCCAGAGAGAGTGACTTCATACGAGACAGCTCCTTCACTCGGCTCCCACGTCACTGTTGCCAAATCGGTCTGGCACTGAACGCTGGCCTGTACATACTGGGGTGGGCAAGGCTCTATGAGAAAGTAGGGGGGGGGGGCAAATAAAAGGAAAGTTGTGGTAAAAGAAGAATCTCTAATATGTAATAACTATGTTCACTGTGAACCAATGTATAACGATTTCCAAGTACCATTTATTGGACTAAAGAGAGCCTAAATTAAGACTAACCCAGGTCTAAACAAAGAAAGAAAATAGGGATTCTCATGATTAACCAGGGACTAAACTGGGCTAAACTAAACCAGGATGAAACCAGTTCTGAACCATGTCTGAACCAGCAGTAATGAATGTTTTTTCATGTTAAAAATCCTGAGTGCCAGATTTAGTTGGTGGATTTGATAGCTTTAGACACAGCAATAACATTAGGGAATATATTTGTTGATGTGCAGTACTCACTCTACATATAAAAACTTGAAGATGTTTTTTCCTCATTCATTACCTGTAGTGATATGCTGCGTAACATTGGAGGCGGCTCCTTCAGGGCACACGTTGTTGAATGCGGTCACAGTGATCGTGTAGGTCTGGCTACACTCCATGTTGTAGAGAGCGCAGTAGGTGTCGTTGGTCTCACACGAGGACACAAGCCCCTGATCGGTCACAGCCTCCACACTGTAATAATCTGCTCCGAGGGGCTTGTCCCACATCACCTGTCCGATCGACAAGCTGTACTCTGTAGTGATGCTCTCTGGGATGCATGGACCTGGAAAAAACAGCAGGTCCGTTTTTTCTGGGATCAAGATGGTATTTTTCCCACTACCTTTGCAACTTGAGTTATGACTTTGAAAAAATTACTTAACTGTGATAAAACTTACAGTGAACAAATATGGTTGATTAGAATATGTTTATCTAGGTTTTAAATTAATCTGGACAAACTTTTTAAGGCCGTCAAAATACATCTGTTATTTATTCACTAACCAGTGGTAACAAAACCTGTTCTTTCCTTGGAGCCACTGACACCCCACTAACTGGACTAAGCCTGAAGTTTTCCTTTCTGGTTCTCCTTAAATTTAGACTGTTCTGTAAAGCCCTTTGAGGTTGCGTTGAGGCTCCAGTTAACAATTATTCGATTTCTAAATTAGTTCAATCAATTAATCACAATTAATCCAATTAGTTGTTTCAGCCCTGTCTAGATGTGTGTCTAGATATGACTTGACTCTGTCTCTCACCAGTGCCCAGAAGGTTTTCCATGTAGCCTGTGGTGTTGCAGGTTTCTCCCATGGCTGTGACTTCAATGGAGTAGCTCTTTCCACACTCAAGGCCATCCAGGTCACAGTGTGTATAGTCGGTCTGACAGGTGGCGCTGAAGCTACCGTCCCCGGCCCAACCGGCCTTGGCAATGTAGGACAGGGCCCCATCGCTCGGATACCAGGAAACCAGCGCTGTACCCGTCTGGCAATCAAACACTCCCTTGATGTATTTAGGTTCACATGGGCCTAGGACAGGACAGAGAACAACATATTCATTCCATTTTCAACACAATGTTTAATGTCTCTTTCTACTTTATAACATATAGTAGGGATACTGAATGTATGAATAGATGGATACAGAGATTAGAGTTGCCAGGTAAGAGGCCTAGAGGAAGATCAAAAAGAAGATTTATGGATGTAATAAAAGAGGATGTAGAGCAGTGGTCCCCAACCACCGGGCCACGGACCGGTACTGGACGGCACAGAAAGAATAACTTATTTAATTTCGGTTGAATTGATTATTTAAGTCTGAAAGATGTTTTATTTTGAAGGCGATTGATACGTCAAGGTGCGTATGTTGGTCATGTGATACGCTACCCAAAAAAAAGCCCACAAACTAGCAAAAATTTGTGGAAAACAAATGTCTTTACAAAGGGGAAAAGGACAACTGAGGATCCAGAAGAGGATCCAGAAGAGGAGCCTACACCTCCAAGAAAAAGAAAGTTTCATTTAACAGACAATACCAGGAGTCCTACTTAAAATATGGGCTTATTGCAACAGGTGACTCTCATTGTGGGTGAATTGTGGGGACGGCGAGTGGACAGAGGGATATCTGACATGTTTCAAACATTAGCAGGACTTCTGGAGGACACCTGTGCCAGCAGTCTCCCAGCTGGTGCGCGATCACCTGTCTTTGCTTTTACAAGAGTTTGAGTGCTACTTCCCAACCACAAAAGACCCACGAACTGTGAAGGAATGGATCCGTGACTCGTTTGGGAACAAACCGGGTGAATTGAGCCCGTTAGTGCAACAAGAAGATCAGCTGCTGGAGATCGCAAACAACTCTGCCGACATTCTGGATGAAAATCATGGCAGAATATCATGACGTCGCACTAGCACTGAAAACTCTGCTACCATTTCCGACATCCTATCTTTGTGAAACGTGTTTTCTGCAGTGACAGCAACCAAGACAGACTGGACATAAGAAACCCACTGTCCATCACCCCGAGATGGGGCCGTCTCGTTGCAGAGAAACAAGCGCAGGGCTCCCACTGATTCAGCGTTGTGGTGAGTTGTATTTTTATGTATTTAACGTTCGTTTTTATGCCAGTCGTGTTATTTTATTTTTGCTGTATTTTTCTGCCATATCTTGCCGGTCAGTCGGAATAATACCTATATTAAACCGGTCCGTGGTGCAAAAAAGGTTGGGGACTCCTGATGTAGTGCATAGAGATAGATGGAGCCAAATGATTCATGGTAGATACCCTTGAAAACCCTGAACTACTGAACTGCAGTATGTAATAGTGTGGAAATAAACAGGTAATAATACAGTAACATGGTTATTTTTTTCTATATCACTACTCTGTAATTACCCTGTAAAAAAACTTTTTTTAAAGAAATCAAATTTTTGTGAACTATGGGTAAAACTGTATGTAGCTGTACCTGGGGGTGTGTCGACCACATCCGTAGGCAGACTGTTACAGAATCCATCTGAAGCTACCAAAGACACGTGGTAGATGAGGCCACAGCCCAGGTTCCCCATGCTGCAGGAGCCCTCAGTGGTAGCCTGACAGCTGGTCACCTGCCCGTAACTGTCTTCTACTGTGGCAAGGTACGAGTCTGCACCAGCACTGTCCGTCCACGAGATCAGCAGCATGTTCCCCACACAGTCCATCACAGAGGAGAGGTCTTCAGGAGTACACGGAGCTGTGGTACGGGGTAGAAAACACAGATAAGTACAAGCTCAGGGAAAATATAAAACCTTGTTCAATGCAACTTATGATAAAATCGAATGTTAAATTTACACCCAAATTGCAAAACAGACACATTTCTCTATTATTAGTTACCAAGAAGTAATACTCAAATAATTCCCAGGAAATGGTAAAAAACATTGATCATGTGACCAAATATTTAGTAGGTAGAGATATGGCTCAACTTACCACGCTCCTATGCTCAACATAGGAGACCACTTTATTTCGACAAAATTGCTTTGATGATTGCCTTGATGTAGTGATCGTATCCCAGTCTCCTCTACACATATATTCAATATTCATATTTTTGTTTTTTTTTACTTATTTAGATTTTATGAATGTCAGTGTAGGTTAGGGATAAAAAAAGTATTCAAAACTACAACAAATAAATAAAGAATTAATTATAGTCTTCACACAGACTGTAAGATGAAGTCGTACCAGTCTTGATGGTAACGCTGTCACTGGGTTTGCTGGCACAGTCCATGTCCTCGGCCATTACAGTGACCGTGTAGATCTGTCCACACTGAAGATTGCTCAGGTCACAGTTGTTCTCGTGGCCTGAGCACCGGTCCATCAGGTTCTCTTCACTCATCGCAGTGACACGGTACAGCTGTCCTCCGAGACTGTGGTTCCACATCATCGATGCTAAGTTAGTGCTGCAGCTGAGACTGTACTCCAGGTTCTCAGGGACACATGGAGCTACAGCAGCAGACACAGGCAGAGAGAGAGAATAAGGGAAACATTGGAATGGTTCTGTACAGTACAATCATCAGAACAAATATAACTATAGTGACTTTGGTGACTTGTAAATTAAAGTTAGCTGCATATACAATATGTACTTACTTACAAAATGGACTGTGTAACGTTGGTTTGCTTGTCAAAAATATATTGTAATAATGTGAAGTATAATAAAGAAGTGAATTGAAAAAGTAACTGCAAATGTAATATGTTTTTTTGTGATACCTGTGCGGGCCATCTCCCTGCTCTCGGAGCTGTTGCAGGTGTGTCCCTCTGCGGTCACCAGTAGAATGTACATCTGTCCACAGGGTAGGTCGCTGATATCACAGCTGTTTTGTGAAGACGTGCAACAGGTGGTGTTTCCATTGAAGTCCTCTAGTGTCGCCGTGTAGGACACTGCACCAGGGACGGCCGCCCACTCAATAGTGATAGTGTTGACCTCACAATCGGCTTGACTGGTGATGCTCTCAGGAGAGCATGGGCCTGGGACAGAGGGACACATGATGTCAGTACTCAAAAGCATTATGATTTAGTAAAGAATTATACAAAAAGTTCAATACATCCAAATGTAAAATCTATCCACATTTGGCATTTTGCAGGTGTTAAAGTCCAATGACCAAACCTATAGAGTGTGTGTACCTGTCTCTGCCAAAACGGCGTTGCTGTGAGCACTGGAGCACTGAACGTCCCGGGCCTGCACTGTGAAGGTGAAGTTCATGCTGCAGGCCAGAGGGGGCAGAAAGCACATGTCCTCCAACGTAGAATTACATTCAAATGTCTGGACGCCTCCTGCATTGTCTGTCGCTGTGATCACGTAGTCCCCTGCCCCTGTCGACTCTGTGCCCATGACCCACGCTGAGTTGGTCAGACAGTCAATCTCCACCTTGTTCAACTGAGGAACACAAGGCACTGCAAAGAGGAGACAATAAAGTTTATGGTTTATGTATAATAATAGTAATAATGGTTTATGCGTGGTATATCAGGTGTGTAAGGTTTGTATAATGACATTGAAAAATATTGGAGCTTATTCATCTGCAATTATTCTCCATTAAAATGTATGATGTTAAACTTTATTAACATAAACCAGTTACTGCTCTTGCTACACACAGTCATATCATTCCCATATTTTGTATTCTGACACCATCAGAGCCAGCAATTTCTTCTACAGTTGTGCATTTTTGGATTGGACCACATGCATCACTGGTTTATCACTGCTTTTTTATTGATAGTTAACACTTCAAACTGGGGTTATCTAAAAGTTAATTTGATATTTTCAGCCTTACCTGTTTGGATGACTTGTGGGGCGCTGATGCTGCCCACACATCTATCCCGGGACGGTGTGATGGTAACGCTGTACTCTGTGCCACAGTCCAAAGTGTCCAGGTCACAGCCACCCTTTGAGCTGTTGCAGGTATGCTCCATGCTGTCGGGTCCCATAGCCACAACAGAGTAGAGGACGCCTGCGACACCGTTCGCCCATGCCACAATCACCACTCCTGTGTCACAGTCCACGGTCGCATCAAAGGTGGGCAGTGGACAAGGAGCTAAACAAGGGAAGATAAGATTCAGTTTTGAGAAGCAGCACAACGGTACACTCACTGACCTAATAAAGTGGCCCTGGTGTGGCCTTCAGTTGGACTTTTTCATAACATGGGTTTATTAGTGTCTGCATATTATTTTCGCTACATAATCATTCTCTTTTAACTCTTGTGCCAATAAATCCCAATACACCACTCAGCGGTTTCTTGGACATGATTAGCTGCCATGTGCTGTGATGACTAATTAGCTATTTCTTTAAACTAGCAGCTGTATATAGCTAATAAAGTCAGTGTATTTAACAGTTATAACAAAACCTTGCACTTTGACCCACCTGTGGACAGTGGTAGAGGGGTGCTGAAAGAGCTATTACACTTAGGTTCCTGGGCCACCAGTTTGACTTCGTAGTTCCTGCCACAGGGGATGGCTTGCATCCCGCAGTGACCATCACCGGCTCTGCATTCAATGATGATGATGATGGTGCCATTAGAAGTGATAATAATTATTATTCCTTGTGGTGGTCTATTCTCTGTCTCCCAGCTAACGTTAAGGAAGCCAGTGGGACAGTCAAGCTCGGTCATGATGTTCTGTGGGACGCAAGGAGCTAAACAAAAGAGAAAGAGAGATTGATAGACACACATTTTGACTTAGACTCACACCCAATCCCATTTCTTACCCCTAGCTCTTTACATATTTACACCACAAGTTCATCATATTGCCAAGCCCCTTGCACAGTCAAGAGTAAGCAAAAAAAGACAAATTCAATGGCTGCCCTGATGCTGAATGCTGAACATCTACTAGTCACGAATGTTTGGGGATTTGTGACTATCGGATTATATTACAGAATGCTTGAAAATGTGCTTTAACTTATCAATGTCTACCATATGGTTCTTCTAAAATACCCTAGTTTCACTGTCGCATGAACATTTTCACAAATGTTACCCAAAAGTAAAATATCCTGAACTTTTTGTCACTAGAATAATTTGGAGTATTAGAAATATTGAGAAATGCATGTAAAAGGGATGGAGTGTATCCTAAATCTACCCACCAGTTTGAATGACTTCCACATTGCTCATGGCTCCCATGCAGTCCCCGTCGACTCCAGAGACATAGACTGTGAACTGTTTTCCGCATGGCAAGTCGGCGATCTCACAGCTGGTGCCATCTGTGACACAACTAAACTTCTCTCCTGCTTCACTTTCAGCCATGGCCATATAGGACACCGCACCTTTAGACGTCTCCCAGTGCACCATGATGTTGTTCGAATCACAAAAAGAATCCACGCTCACGAGATGAGGAGGACAGGGTGCTGCAGTGAATCAAATTTGGAGAAATTGGATGATTGTATAGAAATAGAAAGACTCAACCTTTTCCCGTGAACAACCATCCCAGAAAATGTTTTACCATACCATTATTTAGAACTAGTAAATTGATAAGGACTAACTAAATCAGTTCTTAACAAGGTCTAAACTAAAGGAGGACAATACAATATATACATAGAATATAACCACAACAATGTATAGATGTCCAATAAATATTTTTTGTATAATGTTCCTTTTATTTAATGTAGATTTTTTTTCTCACCTGCTTGGAGTCTTTGCCAGGTCTGTGAAGGACTAGGGCAATGCAGTCCCTGCCCGGTGACGTCGATCCTGTAGCTCTCACCACAGAGCATAGTGGTGATGTTACACGAGGCGTCGGGGCTGGAGCAGGCAGCGGTGCTGTCTGTGTTAAAGGCAGTCGCTGAGGCATTATAATAGAGTATCCCACTGCCAGGCGTCCATGATACTACTGCGGTGTTGAGGTTACAGTCCAGAACTGTGCCAACATTGCTGTGAGGACAAGGACCTGCACACAAATGACATAATGGAGCTTTCTACTATTTTGAGGGGTAGGTTTTTGAAGTTGAAGGACATTGTGGAGGAGAGAGCAGAGAGAGATGATTGTTTTGTGATATGAAGTTATATCTTCTGAAACATTTGAATTGTGCTACAATGCATTCTGCTCTTCTTTAATTTTCACTCATTTTTATTATAACAATGCCAGTGTTCATGTTAATAAAAAATAAAGAAATAAATAGCCTAGTATTTAAGTATTATGGTAAATTTTTGGGGATTGAATTTGTAGCTAAATTTGGTTTGTACTGGAAAATATTACCATTTATCTTATTAGTCAGTTTACATTTTGAAAATAACATTTCATTGTTCAACAATATCATTACCTGCAAAAACAGTACACTTATAGACACAAATAATGCTTACAGTATCAACAATACTACATTGTACATACAGAATGGTTAAGGTTAGGGTTGGGGTTAGGTACAATGTAGTTACATGTTCTCACAGTTTGTTACACAGTTGTACATTGTACTTAATGTGGTAGATACAATGTAGTTAAGGGGTTGTGTAAAATAAAGTGTTACACAATATTTTGAGTTTAGTGTTTTTTTACCTGAGGTGGTGACAACGGTCTCGCTCACTGTACTGATGCACTCACTGTTGCGAGCTTGCACAGTGATGTTATAGTCCTGGCCACAAGCTAAAGTCGGAAAAGCACAGTTGGTATCGGTGTTGTCACACTGGTCGTCATAGCCCAGGTTTCCTTTGGCCTCAACCAGATACGTTGTGGCGCCAAGTCCTGCGTCCCACGTTACCAATGTGATCCCAGTGTCACAGTCGTACGAGCTTCTCACATGAGTGGCCACACAGGGGGCTGAGAAGAGGAGAAATGTTAATTAGAGAAATATTCAAGAATATTATTGATTATTAAATATTGATTTTACTAGTTAGAAATAGAAATAAATAAATTGTTACTTGACTGATCTGTACTAGGGCTGCACAATATGAAAAAAAAACATAATATTGCAATATTCTGATGCGAGTTTAATAGTTTACCTTGGTTTACTTATTGAAATTAAGACTAAACAGGGACTAAAACAAGATCAAAGTTGGACTAAATTAAAAAAACTCATGACTCATGACTCATAACACATTTTTATTCAGGGCGCTAATAGGATTTTAACAGTTTAAATCTATGTCAGAATAACAACCATGGCGTTTATTCACACTTTATTTTACACAGCCCTTAACTACATTGTATCTACCTCATTAAGTACAATGTAATACACTGTGTAACTAACTGGAATAACATGTAACTACATGGTACCTAACCCCCAGCCCTAACCGTAACCATTCTTAACCATGTAAAATAAAGTGTGACTTAACATTATTGTGAAGAATTTTGTGCAGTCCTAGTCTATACAACTGGGACACTTTCTTCCTTTTGTCAGTAAAGCAGTGCCCTGTGATATATCAAGCCCTATACCCATTACCTGTGTGTAGCATTGGCCCGTAGGTTGGATTGCTGGTGCATGTGTCAGATTTCCCGACCACACTGATGTTGTAGCTGAGCCCACAGGTGAGGTTGCTGAAGGTACAGTGTAAAGTGGGTGAAGCGCAGGTGATGGTGTTTCCTCTGATGTCCCGCGCCACCACTTCCTGTGTCTGGTGCGGGCCGGTGCTCTGCCAACTCACCACCGCCTCATTGGTCTTACAGTCCAAGTCCAGGGAAACTGCGGTGGGCTTACAAGGAGCTAATAGAGACAACACAATGTAAAGCATCAGTAAACATGATACTGTTTGTGGCTAGTGTCTATGATAGATCAGTTACTGGGTCTATTCCTGTCACTGTAAAAGTTTTCCGGACTGTTATTATTTATTGTAAAAGACCTTCTTAGGTTAGGAGACATCTTGATTTCACAATTTACAAGCATTTTAAGTGAAAGCTGCTGTGACAATTAGTAGTAGTGTGTGGTATTATGTGACATCAATGTAGTAGTGAGTAACTAAGGACTAAGGATCAGTTGTGTGTTGTTTTAGTTCTTCAAATTAGCCTTCTTTAAATTAAGATAACATCTACTGCAGCGGAGGGCAATATGCTAAAAATACAATAACCTGATTTTATTAAGCTCAAGATAACATTTTTACATTGTTACAGTAAAATGACATTGAAGAGCAGAGCATAAATGAATGCACTGTATCATGATGCAACAATCTTCCCAGATTAGCAGCTCATCATAACCACCTTTACAATGACGTTTAAATATTTTACCTGACTGCAGTTTGTAGTCTGAGTCCTCAATAACCCCACAGTCGACATTCGCTGTGGTAACAACGATGCTGTAGAGGAGGCCACACTGCAGGCTGGTGATAGTGCACTGGGTGTCGGTGGTGTTACATGAGACTCGAGAGCCGTCGCTGCCGATGGCCAGAGCTGAGTAGAGCCCGTCGTTACTGTGTCCGTCCCACGACACTGAGAAAGAGTTGGCCGTGCAGTCCAAGGTTGCCGCCACATTGACAGGTAGACATGGAGCTGTGCAAGGATGTGGGATGGATAGTAAATCAGACATTCAAGACCCACTATATAAGCAGGACTAAACATGTCTCTAAATTAAACCACAATGAGATTTGAACTCCTTGTTGAGTTTGAGAATCCCTAGATGACTAACCCTTCTATTAATGCACAAAGCCTTTTATTTACACACAAATGTATTTCTCCCTTTGGCCTACCAGAGTTAAACACCAGGGTGGAGGCTGAGCTGCTGTCACATGTTAAGCTGGAGGCGATGAGTGAAGCAGTGTATTGGTGACCACAGTCCAGCTTTACGGTGCAGGTGGTGGTGTTGGTGTTGCAGGTGGTCACATGACCGTGGTTCCCGGTGAAAGTGGCCGTGTAGTGAGTCGCGCCAATACTTGCCATCCAGTTCAACCTGCCTGAGCTTGTGCCGCAGTCAGCTTTGGCAGTCAGACCGGTCGGAGGACAAGGGGCTGATGGCAAAAAGGAGAGGTTGTTTAGTTGAAGTTAGAAAGATCGAAAAAATACATAATAATATGACGGAAAAATAAAAATTGCTAATATTTATGATTGAAAATGCTTTAAGTTTTACTAATCATAAAATGAATGGTTAAAAATATAGTAAATAACATGAATAAGACCTGAGAATAACTAAAGTGTAATTATAACACTGGTAAACCTTTTTCAGCTACTGGAAGCAAAAAGAGCTCAGAATATTCATAAATCTGGTTTTAAGAAATGTGCTAATATCAAAGGTGCTTATTCACTGACATTTTATCATTTGTAGTGCAGTATTAGTAGTGGGCTCAAACCTGTTTGAGTTTCAATGGAGTGGCTCATAGCGCTGGTGCACTCTTGGTACTGAGCCGACACGGCCAGAGTGTAGAGCTCTCCACACTGCAGCCCGCTGATCACATGGGACGTGTCTCCAGTGGTGTATTGTTGTGCGTCTCCTCCAAACTTCACAGAGTGCACGTAATACGTCACTCCAGTCTTCGGGCTAGAGTTCCAACTCACCGTGATGTCATTGTTACTGCAGGTGACCACTCCTTTCAGACCAGTCGGAGGGCAGATTACTGAAAACAAAAGGAAAGTCATGAGTACTAGTAAATAACAGTTTTAAATTAGATTTGATAGATACATAATGGATCCCAAGGGAAATCAATTCAGGAGACTAGAGATTATACAGATGATTTTCTTTTTTATGTCAAAACTTTACCATACTATGTTCTACGACTTACCCAGCTAAAAGTGTCCATAAACTGCATGTTCCTGCATAGCTATTATTGCAGGCTACCCTTTATGTACCCAACCACACAAAAGTGAATTTTCGAACCTGCTTCAAAGGTGTAGGGCTGACTGGGTTGGCTCCAGCAGCCTCTCTCCTGAGTGACCACATTGACGTTGACGATCTCTCCACAGTGCAGATTGGTGATGGAGCAGTTCGTACCGTCTGAACTGCAGTTGTGGGTGTGCTGGTTAATAATCTCAATAGCTGTGGCCACATAGTGCTCTCCGTTCACGGCGGCTGTCCAGCTCACCACACCCACATTTCCGGTGCACTGGCGGTCCACGGTGATGTCGGTGGGAGGACAGGGGCCTAGCGTGAGAGAAAAAAGAGGTTATTGATAACTATTTCAAGTAACTGTTAGGCTCTATCCAATACTTCAATGTAGCCCCATATTTAAAATCTGCCAAAACACAATACATTTTGAACCGGTTTTTAGTGAAGCAGTAACACTCTTTCAACTTTGACTATATCTATAAAGCATGGACTTTATCCCAAAATATAACTTTAGCTGCCCCTCCAATGTACTCATTCCTGATCCAGTCCATCCTCATGAACAAAGAGAACCTCAACATCTTAAACTCTGCTACCTGCAATTCTGTTCCTGCCTGTTCTTCAAGCCACTGTCTCCAAACCCTACAACACCTGTACCTCTTTGACTCTACTGTTAACTGGTCATTGTTCTTTCTATACTTTCTATACTCGTTGCCTCAGTCCTCAGAAAACTGAATGTATATTAGGTGTAAACTAGGTTAAAACCAGTACTAAACCAGTTATGCTCCAGGACTAAACCACTGTCTACTAGGCATTGTTCTTTACCTGCTACATAGTCGATGGCCTGACTGTCATAGCCTTGGCAATCTTCGGAGAAGGGGGTGACTGTGATCCTGTATGTCTGTGCGCACTCCATGTTGGGTATGTCACAGGGGGAGGTGTTGGAGGAGCACTCTAAGACATCCCCGTCTCGACTCAGAGCTTTGACCTTATAGGACACGGCTCCGGGGCTGGCTGTCCAACTCACTGACCCTGTGTTGTCTTCACAGACCAGGGAGGCGCCGACATCCACAGGGGCACAAGGAGCTGTAGGTGGAAATCAAACAGAAAAAACACATTAAGTATTCCACAAGAACACACGCCTGTGTCACTATAAACTTTTTCAGGTCCCATTTATTAAAATAAATCCTGTCTAAACTGTGTCTACACCAAGGGAAAAAGAAATTAAGGCAAAAAATAAACTATAACAGCACTAAATTGTGTCTAATCTACAATAGGTTTAAGACTAGGAGTAAACAAGATCCAAAACAGAACTAAAGAAGATCTTAACCAGGTACTAGGGACTAAAACATTATCAAAACTGACTTGATTGTTTGCTCTTTTATTAAGGAATAAGGCTACCATACCACCCATAGACTTGTGCAGGATGTTTTGTAGCTTTTGAAATTAAATGTTACCATGTAACCTTCGACATTGCCTTCTTACTGTACCTGTCTGAATCTGGTTGACCCCGGGCACGCTGCTGTTGCAGTGGTCAGCGATGGCAAACACATTAACATTATACAATTGCCCACAGAGCAGTGAACTTAAGGAACAGTCTGTGGTGTCTGAGCTGCAGCTCTTCGCGTCGGTTCCTGATGTAGCAGTGACGTAGAAGGTCTTTCTGCCCAGAGTCTCGTCCCAGCTCACGATGGCAATGCCAGTCTCACAGGAATTGACAAAGTTCACATTTTCTGGAGTGCAAGGTGCTAAAGGAAAAAACAGGATTCATTTATTCTATGTGTTTTTGTTATACACTAGACCATATCTTCCTTTACTACATAACACTTCCCATATATTCACTGCCCCTCCTCTGTACATGTCCAAAGCACCTCAATTTGGCCTCTGATGTAGTCATTTCTGATCCTATATTATGCTGTACCAAGAGAATATGCAGTGTATGCAATCATTCATTGTTTACTTTTCACTTTTCGCCATTTAGTATTGTTATAAATAATTGAACATGGTTTAAAGATTGTAGTGTTATTTTTCTGGTGCCAGTCTTCAACACTACAGCAGTGTTAAGAAGGTTTATTTTGGTGTGTACTTGTATATGCACTTTATGTGTCTGAGTCAGTCGAGGCAATGTGATGTAGTTTTAGTTTCACTTTTTTGCAGTGTACCGTTCTGCAGTTTTCAATGGACTGCACTCTGGATGAATTTTTATCTTTATATATATTTGTTTATCAAGAATTCCTCTAAATGCAATGAGGGTGGACTTTTTTGTTTGTTTACAGCATACATCATATCACCTAGCCCTAGGTTTTGGTATACAGACAGTTTTGACCCACCTGTGATGATGTCAAAAGCCTCACTGGCATCACTGACACACTGTACTCCCTGTGCGACTGCAGTGACGGTGTAGGTGTTTCCACATTGTAGAGCATTCAGTACACAGCTGCTGTTTGTGGAGCTGCAGGAGGTGGAGTGACCTTGGTCAGAAACTGCACTGACCGTTACTGACTGAGCGTCCACATCTTTGACCCACGGCACCACCGCGTTGTTGGTCTCACAGTCCAGAGTGTATGCATGCATCACTGGGGCGCATGGGGCTGGATCACAACACAAAAAGTAATTTATAAATATTCAGTTTTTACCTTCCCTTGCCTCCTAGTGTGTATCCACGATCATCTTTTACTTTCTTACAGTTCTATAAATAATGGCTTTATCACTGATAAAGCCAGACACATACTGAATCAGACACAGTATGTGTCAGTATGTGCCATAACAATCACAGAGTAGTCCTGTCCACATTGCAGGTATAAGCGCTCACAGGAGGTGCCTAAGGATGTCATGTTTTCTTTATTTTGTGTATTTTGTGACAAACAACAACTAGGAAAATACTGCTACAAATATTTTAGTAAATTGTGTCTATTGTACCCTACACATAACAGAGAAAATGTGTGTGCCCAATATGAACGTGTGCTGTACAAACCTGTAGTGATAGTCTCTGTGGTGAGAACGGAGCTGTTACAGGCACTGTCCCCAGCCATAACAATCACAGAGTAGTCCTGTCCACATTGTAGGTATGAGAGCTCACAGGAGGTGCCCGCGGTGCCACAAGTGTCCTTGTGACTGTCTACTTGGGCAAGGACAGTGTAGTATTCTGCCCCAGCGCTGGCAGTCCAGCTCACTGTGGCCACACCTGAGTCACAGTCCACAGAGGCTGACACACCGGTCGCATCGCAGGGAGCTACAACAGAAGGTTATAAATATTACAATGTTACAACTAGGCTTCATCATCATGTTTTTACTTCAACTGGTTACATTAACAAACTAGATGCACTCTCACAAAGATAAAGGCATAGTGAACAAGATTTCTTTGTTTACGGAATCTGTACACAATCTGTCTCGGAAGTCGTCATTTCTGAGTTGGTTGAAATGTTCAGAAATGATGGAAATCCAATTAAAGGTATAGTTCATAATTTAAAAAAAAAGGTAATCTGTCATAATTATTATTTTACTTTAGTCCCTCCCCCTGGCCTCTACAGACTACAGTTTAATAGTTGAACACTACTACACTATGGTAGCCAGGTAAGCATACAGTTACAAAATATAACTAACTAACTAACTAACTAACTAACTAACTAACTAACTAACTAACTAACTAACTAACTTATTTACAACTTGACTACTGGAACACAGCATAACACTTACCAGACTGAACGGTGATGGAGTTGGAGCTGTCACACCTGATGTTTGAGCCCACTACAGTGAGAGTGTAGGTCTGAGCGCACTGTAGATTGGGAAAGGAGCAGCCCCCGTCAGAGGAGTCACAGGATTCAGAGAAACCCCCCGCTCCGGTCAGAGTGGCCACATGCTGATCAGCGCCGACAGCAAGAGTCCAGGATGTGTGCAGGGTGTTGTCTGAACACTGGATCTGTCCTTGAAGGTTAGTTGGGAGACAAGGGGCTGGAAAAGAACAAATTAAAATGTGAAATATGGCCACAATTAAATTATAGTCTATTTAGTAAAAAACTGCAAAAATGAAAATGATGTAAACAGAAATAGGTACAAGATGGATGCATTTTTGGTAATACTATTTGCTAATGCTTTTATTTCCTTCTCTTTACATGTGTTTTTTTATATCCAGACACAGTGGCAAAATGAAAAATAAACTTCACTATTAACTTTGTATATGTACAAACAGGTAAATAACGATGGAAATAGCAGATGGTATATTTGCAAGTGCAGTTTTGTTTTGGAACCACATCATAGCATTTCCCAATAATGTTATATGAGATAGCTTCTTTAGAGTCTGTATACAACCCACCTGTATTCACCATTTGAGGCATACTGCTTTGGCCTGAACATGTGCTGCTGACCGGAGACACAGTCACAATGTATTTCTTGCCACAGGGTAAGTTACTGAAGTCACAGCTGGAGCTATCGGTCTCACACACCAGAGTGGTGCCGTCCTCCTTGACCGCAATAACCGTGTAGTTTAGAGGAATGTCTCCGAGCATCCAGGAGGTGGTCAGAGTGTTGGTGGCACAGTCCACATTGTTGGTAACAGTAGTGATAGGGCAGGGGGCTGAAATGGGTTGATTACAGTTTAATTAATGAAAGAATAACTGCGTTTTTTATCCAGCATTTCCTTTTTTGTGTTACTTTTGTATTCTCCATGACAGGCTACTTTACAGCACTTAGATACACACATTACATACATATACATTATCGTCTTACCGGTGGAGTAGGTGATGCTATCACTGGCCACACTCTCACAGTTGTTGTCTAAGGCGGTCACAGAGAACTCATATGTTTGTCCACACAGTAAGTCGTCCAGTTGACAGCCGAGGCCTGCTCCGGCATCACAGGTGACTGTGTGTCCCGTCGTGCTCACAGCTGTCCCAATGTAGGACACTGCGTTGATGCTGGCGTCCCAGGTTAGCATGGCAGAGTTATCAGCACAGTCCAAAGAGACCACCAGGCTAGTTGGGGGACATGGCTCTGCAACAGAATAATTACATAATAGTTACCAATGTCATCTAGGCATAAAAAATCAACTGGGGAATAACCTAATATAATTTAAATACATTTTATTGTCATTTACCTGTTACCAGTTGCTTTACTTCACTCATTTTGCTGTAACACTGGTTGTCTGAAGCTGACACAGTGGCGGTGTATGTTTGGCCACATAGTAGATTCTCCAGTTGGCAGGATGTCCCATCTGAGGTGCACTGCAGCTGAGGAGCTCCACTGGAGGACACAGCAGTGACTTCATAAGAAACTGCCCCAAGACTCGCCTGCCATGTGACGTCTACAAAACTCTGCTGACAGACGGTCTGTGCCAACACATTAGTTGGGGCACAAGGAGCTAAAAAAGAAGGAGAATCATTACAATCAATAATCATTGTTAATCAAACATTTCAATTACCGTAATACATTGTAAGCTACTGCTGCACAATATATTAACAACATGCTTTTGAAAATTGGTCTTTCAAAATAATTAGTTGGTTATTCAATATAAATTTGTTCTTGTTGTTTTGCATGTTATTTTTAATTTTGTGCAACCATAATGTGGGTAAAATGGAGCTTATACCTTGTGTGACAGTCACTTGTGTGGGATGACTGATACAGCCATTGATGATGGAGCTTACATCTAGCGTGTAAGTTTTTCCACACGCTAGATCGTTGTATGTGAAGGTAGGGTTAGTGACGCTGAACTCCATATCTGAGAGGAAGATCTCGTAGCTGTCTGCGTCAACCACAGCGTCCCATGTAGCGGTCATTACTTGAGTTTTACAATCGACGCTGGCATTCACCGAAGGACCGCAATGAACTGGACATAGAGAATAAAAATTATGACAAAATGTTATTGACTTAATGAGTTAATATCACTATGTGGCGTCCACAGTAGAACTATAGACGTGCTGTATAAGTGTTAGCTCAGTAGGGTAGGTCAATGTTTCATTATTTCACTACTGCTACATATTACAGGTTTGACATTCAATGCAAAAGGCTAGTATGAATGAAAAAAAATGTCTTAGTCCATTTCTGGGCAAACCACTTATTCTGAGTATTGTTAACTGGTAGCATTGTGGAGTAATGCTTTGATGTTAGAATGACTTTTAGCTGTATATTTACTATAATTATAAAACAAGTTAATATGTTGTTTTAAAATGGAATCAAATTTGCTAATGTGAAGTTAGTTGGGTCACATCTGATTACTATAATCTTACCAGAATCCATGTTGACCGGTTGAGAGTCAATACTAGGGCAGATGCCGTCATGGTTGCCCACAGTAACAGTGTAGAGTTGGTCACATTGTAAGTTGGAGACGACACAGCTGGTGGTGGAGGAGCTGCAGCTGAGGAGGTCATTGTTCTTGTCCAAAAGGGTGGCAGTGAAGGACTTGATCCTTGGCTCTGCAGTCCAGGAAATCAAAACCTCGCTTTTTGCACAGTCCAGTGTTGTGACAATGTTATCGGGCGGGCAGGCCACTGAAGTCAGAAAAGGATTACAGGCATATTATGGATAATGTTTTCGGTAGTGTTGCCTCCAGAAAAAAAATGACAAAATAGAGAGTTATCTTTGTTTCTAATAATGACAACAGTTAAAGGGTTATCAAAACCACAGAAACAACAGTAATAGCCTAATACAACAATGTCATCTGGCAAGAAGCTGAGAAGGTAGGGACAAGTAGCAGAACTGCAACTTTGGCTGCAACAGGTTTTCTCACCGAGGGCTTTCTAGTTTACATAGTGACTGCTGTGAAAGATGAAACCTTAACAACAAATAAATGATATTCAGTTCAAGAAAGATTGTTCCTGAACTATAAGTTAAAGCTCATATTAGCCATTTTAATATTAGCATGGAAATAAATGTAAGAGTGGTCTGTGTGTTTCTCAAACTTTTTCAATCCAAGGACCAGTTTGGAATAGGGAAAAAAATTGCAGACCACAAACCCGAGACTTTGAGACTGATGCAAAAGGGTAGGTTTTGTTCTCTTTGGCTTTTAACTGAGTTCAAGATGTTGATTTCACTGTTGTTATCTTGTTGAGTCATTTATTTATTTGTTTGTAATTTGTATTTATATTTGCCTTTTTTTTTTTTTTTTTTGTATGTGCAGCACTTTGGTCGACTGTGTTGTTTTTAAAGTGCTCTATAAATAAAGTTGGATTGGATTGGATTAGTGTCAGACTGCCCTCTCAATTAAGGCGAAATTTGCTTAGTTTTCAAATTAGAATTCAATCTGTGCTCATTATTGAGAGTCATGTGGTGAACACTGAAAAAATGTATTTAATTTATTTGTGCCATCTTCCTGCAGACATGTCGCAGACCACTAGTTGTTAGGTGTTAGCCTTGTGATTAACAGTCAGACTTGAACTATAGTCCACTGCAGCATTAAAGTGCTAGGTTAACTGTAGGGCTGGGAACCTCAGGGTACTTCACAATACTACAATACTCGATATATTGCACTTAATAACCTACGATATATCATGTATTTTAAAGGAATTAATACAGTATTTAAACTGTATTCCAATTAATTTATCTTTTTTTTTTTATTAAATAAACAGTGAATACAAATAAGTTGACTTTCTCAAAATAAGAAAAATGTAAGTACAGCCAGATTTTATTTTGGTGAAATATACAAAATATTATGAATTCCGATATATCAAAACAGGAGCCTACAACAAAGACACTGTATCTCCAACAAAGAAATCTTGATATATATCGATATTTTGTCCCACCCCTAGTTATCTGGTCAGTCTAAATTGTTCCTGGTCAAAGCTTTTTGTCAGGCTATGTCTCTGAGCATGCTCTGCGACTATCTGGCCATTTGTTATGGGTGTAATCCGCCTAATGCCCATAGTTACTCGAAAAGGCCTCTCACCTGTTTCTACGGAGTAGTTGAGGTGACTCTTGGAGCTGTTGCACTGTAGGTTGGAGGCGATGACGTAGAGGGAGTAGCTGGTGCTGCACTGTACATTCTGAATGCTGCAGGTTAGGTCCATTGTGTTACAGTGGTGCTCGTTGCCATTGCTGTCCTCTGCCACAGCAATGTAAAAAATAGCACTGCCCGAAATGTCCCAGGTCACAGTGATGGAGTTGGCCTTGCAGTCGTTTGAGGCAGCCACGTTCTCAGGGGGACACGGTACTAAAGAAAAAATAAGAAAAAATAGTTCAAAAAATTTATAAAGAAAAGAACATATCGCCATATCACCAACTCTCATTTTGACAGTTCTGAGTTGATAATAATACATCCAAAACTTAAGGCATAATATATATCAGCTCATCTTTCCTCCAAGGCAGATAAAAGCCAAAAAATGTATTCTTGTGTTCTACTCTGTACTTTATTTGTCCATTGTATCATTAATAATCTGATTTCACAATCAGTAAATTACTTAAAAGCACACTATGTAACTTTTGCCTCTAGATGGCAATATTGAGTATTGTTTTAAATCAAACATGGCTGCCACCATCATACCATATCTGAATATTGCAAATATATGAACTGAAAACATTTGTAGTGTGATCTTGCTGTGCTCACTTTATGTGTGCAGTATGTGTGTGTTTAATGTGTTGTTAGTCAACTCTAAGGCAAAAGAAATCCTCTAAACAAAATTAAAAGTGTATATTGTGTTCCTTTAAGAAGACATTTCAAAGTGCCCTCCTTGTTTTAGCTCTACATTTATTTTTGTGGCCTCACCTGTCTCTGCCACCGGTGCCAGTGTCCTGGGACTGGGGCAGTAGTTATCGCGGGAGGTAATGTAGACGGTGAGGGACTCTCCACAGCCAATGTCTTGAAACGAGCAGCTGTTGGAATGGGTGGTGCAGGTGTAGTGGCTGTTGTTGCCCATGTTCCCGTAGGCATCCACTGTGTAGTTCAGAGCTCCCTCGGCCAGGTCCCATTTGCTCAGTAAAGTGTTGGTGTTGCAGTTAGATGAAATCTGGATATTCTTGGGAAAACAGGGAGCTGGAGGAATTACAAAAGGATATACTTAATAAGAAGAATTTAATACAGATTCAAAGACAG